>CM069530.1:1127500-1135000 GCA_035773235.1 Eospalax fontanierii | reverse complement strand
TGACCCAAACCAAACCATAACACTAACCCTAACCCTAAAGCAAACCCAAACCCTAACACTAACGCTAAACCTACCCCACACCATACCTCGAACCCTAACCCTAATACTAACCATAACCCAAACCAAACCCTACCACTAACCCTAACCCTAACCCTAACCCTAACCGAAACCCTAACCCTAACCCTAAACTAAACCAAACGCTAACCCTAACCCTAACACTAACCCTAACGCAAACCCTAACCCTAAACCTAACCCTAACCCTAACCCAAACTCTAACCCTAACCCAAACCCAAATCCAAAGCCTAACCCGAAACTTAACCGTAATCCTAACCCAAACCCTCACCCTAACCCTCACCCTAAACTTAACCCAAAACCTAACCCTAAACCTAACCAAAACCCTAACCCTAAGGCAAACCCAAACCCTAAACCTAACCCTAACCCAAACTCAAACCCTAACCGTAACCCTAAACTTAACCTTAACCATAACCTTAACCCAAACCATAACACTAACCCTAACACTACAACTAACCCTAACCCTAAACCAAACCCAAACCCTAACACTAACACTAACCCTAACCCAAACCCTAACCCTAAACCTAAACCTAACCCAAACCCTAATGCTAAACCTAACCTTAACCCTAACCCTAACCCTAACCCAAACCCTAACCTTAAACTTATCCCTAAACCAATCCCTAACCCTAAAACTAACTCTAACCCAAACCTATTCCTTAAACGTAACCTTAATCCTAACCCTAACCCTAAGGCTAACCAAGCCCTAACACTAACCTTAACCCTAACCCTATCCGTAACACAAACCAAACCTTAACACTAACCCTAACCATAAACCTAACCCAAACACAAACCGTAACCCAAACCGTAACCCAAACCCTAACCCAAACACTAACCCTAACCCTAAACCAAACCCTAACCCAAACCCTAATGCTAAACCTAACCCTAACCCTAACACTAACCCTAAACCAAAACCTAACTCTAACCCTAACCCTAACCCTAAACCAAACCCAAACCCTAACACTAACACTAACCCTAGCACTAAAGCTAACCCTAATCCTAACCCTAACCATAACCCTAACCCTAACCCGAACCCAAACCCTAACCTTAAACTTAGCCCTAAACCTATCCCTAACCCTAAACCTAACTCTAACCCAAACCTATTCCTTAACTGGAACCTTAATAGTTACCCTAACCCTAACCCTAACCTAAGCCCTAAACCTAACCCTAAACCTAACCCAAACCCAAACCCTAAGCCAAACCCTAAGCTTAATCCTAACCCTAACCCTAACCCTAACCCTAAGAAAACCAAACCCTTACCCTAACCCTACACCTAACCCTAACCCAAACCCTATCTCTAACCCCAACATTAACCCTAACCCAAACCAAAACCTAACCCTAACCCTAACCCTAACCCTAACCCAAAGCCTAACTTTAACCCTACCCTTAACCCTAACCCTAACCCTAATCCTAACCCAAACGCAAACGCAAACTCTAACCCTAACCCAAAACCTAACTCTAACCCAAAACCTAAAACTAACCCTAAACCTAACCCTAAATCAAACCCAAACCCTAACAATAACAGTAACTCTAACCCTAACCCTAACCCAAACTCTAAATCTAAACCTAACCCTAACCCTAAACCTAACCTTAACCCAAAACGTAACCCTAACCCTCACCCAAACCGTAACACTACCTCTAAACCTAACCCTAAACCAAACCCAAACCCTAAACATAACCCTAAGCCAAACACTAACCCTAACCCTAACCCTAACCCTAAACCTAACCCTAACCCAAACCCTAACCCTAAGCCAAACCCTAACCCTAAACCTAACCCTAAGTCTAACCCTAACCCTAAACCAAACCCTAACCCTAAACCTAAACAAAACCCAAACCCTAACACTTACACCAACCCTAACTCTGAACCTAACCCTAATCCTAACCCTAACCCTAACCCTGACCCAAACCCTAACCTAATAACTAATACTAAACCAAACCCTAACACTAACCCTAACCCTAACCATAACCAAAGCCCTAACCCTAACCCTAACCCTAAACCTAAACCTAACCCAAACCCAAACCCTAACCCAAACCCTAACTCTAACCCTAAACCAAACACTTACCCTAACCATAAACCTAACCCTAACCCAAACCCTAATCCTAACCCTAACCCTAACCCTAACAGAAAATCTAACCCTAACCGGAACCCAAAACCTAACCCTAACCCTATCCCTAACCCTAACCCTAATCCTAACCCTAAACCTAAACCTAACCCTAACACGAACCCTAACCCAAAGTAAAACCTAACCATAAACCTAACCCTACACCTAAACCAAACCCAAACCCTAACATTAACCCTTACCCTAAACCTAACCGAAACCCTAATCCTAACCTTAAACCTAAATCTAACCCTGATCCCAACCCTAACCCTAACACTAAACCTAACCCTAAACCAAACCCAAACACTAACCCTAACCCTAACCCTAACCTAACCCAAACACTAACCCTAACCCTAACCCTAAATCTAACCCTAACCTAAACCTTAACCCTAACCCTAACTCTAACACAAACCCTAACCCAAACCAAACCCTAACCATAACGATAACCCAAACACTAAACCTAACCCTAACCCAAACCCTAACTCTAACCCTCACCCTAAAACAAACCCTAATCCTAACCCTAACCCTAATCCTAACCCTAACCCTAACCCAAACCCTAACTCTAACTCTCACCCTAACCCAAACCCTAACCCTAACCCTAACCCTAACTCAAACCCTAACCCTAAACCTAATCCAAACCCTAAACCTAACCCTAACCTTAACCATAACCCTAACCCTAACACTAACCCAGACCAAACCCTAACCCTATCCCTAACACTAACACTATCCCTAACCCAAACCAAACCCTAACCGTAACCGTAACCCTAACCCTAACCCTAACCCATACCCAAAACCTAACACTAACCCTAACCCTAACCCACACCCTAACCCTAATCCTAACCCTAACCTTAACCCTAACCCAAACCAAACCCTAACCCTAACCCAAACCCCAACCCTAACTCTAACACTAACCCAAACCCAAAGCCTAACCCTAAACTAAACCGTAACCCTAACCCAAAGCCTAAATCTAACCCTAAACCTAACCCTAAGCAAGACACGAACCCAAACCCTAACCCTAAACCAAACCCTAACCCAAACGCCAATGCTAAAACTAACTCTACCCCTAACATAAACCAAAAACCTAAACCAAAACCCTAACCCTAACCCTAAAACTAACCCTAATCCAAACCCTAACTCTAACCCTAACCGTAACCCAAACGCGAAACCTAACCCTAACCCAAATACAAACCCTAACCCTAACCCTAACCGTAACCCAAACCAAACCCTAACCCAAACCCAAACACTAACCCGAAACCGAACCCTAACCTTAACCCTAATCCAAACCCTAACTCTAACCCTCACCCAAACCCTAACACTACCACTAACCCTAACCATAAACCAAACCCCAACCCTAACCTTAACCCTAATCCAAACACTAACCCTAACCCTAACACTAACCCTAATCCAAAAACTAACCCCAACCCAAACCCTAACATTAAACCTAACCCTAACCCTAACCCTAACCCTAACACAAACCCTATCGCTAAACCTAAACTTAATCCAAACCCTAATGATAAACTTGACCCTAACCCTAAGCCTAATCCTAAACCAAAACATAACTCTAACCCTAACCCTAACCCTAAACCAAACCCAAACCCTAACACTAACACTAACCCTAACACTAAACCTATCCCTAACCCTAACCCAAGCCCTAACCCTAACCCTAAACCTAACCCTAAACCTAACCCAAACCCAAACCCTAACCCAAACCCTAACCTTAATCCTAACCCTAACCCTAACCCTAACCAAACCAAACCCTAACCCTAAACCTAACCCTAACCCAAACCCGAAACCTAACCCTAACCCAAATACAAACCCTAACCCTAACACTAACCCTAACCCAAACCAAACCCTAACCCTAACGCTAACCCAAACGAAACCCTAACCCAAATACTAACCCTCAACCGAACCCTAACCTTAAGCCTAACCCAAAACCTAACCCTAACACTCACCCAAACCCTAACACTACCATTAACCGTAACCCTAAACCAAACCCATACCCTAACCTTAACCATAACCCAAACACTAACCCTAACCCTAACCCTAATCCAAACCCTAACCCTAACCCAAACCCTAACCCTAAACCTAACCCTAACCCTAACCCTAACCCTAACCTAAAACTAACGCAAACCTAAACCCTAACCGCAACTCTAACCCCAACACCAGCCCTAACCCAAAACAAACCCCAAATCAACGCCTAACCCTAACACTAATCCAAACCCTAACCCTAAACCTAACCATAAAACGAACCCTAACCCAAAGCAAAACCTAACCATAAACCTATACCTACACCTAAACCAAACCCAAACCCCAACCCTAACCCTTACCCTAAACCTAACCCAAACCCTAACCCTAACCCAAATCCTAACGCTAACCCTAAACCTAACCCAAACCCTAACCCTAAACCTAACCTTAACCATAACCCTAACCCTAACCCTAACCCAAACCAAACCCTAACCCTAACCCTAACCCTAACCCTAACACTATACCTAACCCAAACGAAACCCTAACCGTAACCCTAACCCTAACCCTAACCCAAACCCAAACCCTAACACTAACCCTAACCCTAACCCACACCCTAACCCTAACCCTAATACTAACACTAACCCTAACCCAAACCAAATCCTATCCCTAACCCTAACCCTAACCCTAATCCTAACATTAACCCTAACCCTAACCCAAACCCAAAGCCTAAACCTAAACTTAACCGTAACCCTAACCCAACCGCTAAACCTAAACCTAAACCTAACCCTAACCAAAACACGAACCCTAACCATAACCCTAAACCAAACCTTAACCCTAACCTTAAACTTAACCATAACCCAAACCCTAACCCTAAACCTAACCCAAACCCTAACCCTAACACTAACCCTAAACCTAACCCTAACCCAAACCCTAACGCTAAACCTAACTCTAACCCTAACATAAAACAAAAACTTAAACCTAACCCTAACCCTAACCCTAACCCTAACCCTAACATTAACTCTAACCCAAAGAAAACCGTAACCATAAACCTAACCCTACACCTAACCCAAACCCAAACCCTAACCCTAACCCAAACCATAACCCTAACCCTAAAACTAACCCTAACCAAAACACGAACCCTAAACATAACCCTAAACCAAACCTTAACCCTAAACTTAAAACTAACCCTAACCAAAACACTAATCATAAACCTAACACTAAACGTAACCCAAATCCTAAACCTAACCATAACCCAAACCCTAACCCTAGCCCTAACCCTAACCCTAACACAAACACAAACACAAACCCTAAGACTAACCCTAACCCAAAACCTAACCCTAACCCCAAACTTAACCCTAACCCTAACCCTAAACCAAAGCCAAACACTAATCCTAAACCAAACCCTAACCTTAAACCTAACTGTAAACCAAACACTAACCCTTACCCTTACCCTAACCCTAACCAAAACCCTAACCCTAACCCTAACCTTAACCCTAACCCATACACTAACCCTAATCCTAACCCTAACCCTAACCCAAATCCTAAACCTAAACCAAAACCTAACCCTAACCCTAACACTAAACCTAACCCTTTCCCAAACAATATCCCTAACCCTAAACCTAAACCTAACCCAAACCGTAACGCTAAAACTAAACCTAACCCTAACATAAAGCAACAAACTAAACCTAACCCTAACCCTAACAGTAACACTAACCCTAACCCAAACCATAACCCTAACCCTAACCCTATCCCTAACCCAAACCCTTTTCCTAACCCTATCCCAAACCCTAACCCTAACCCTAACCTTTACCATAACCCTAACCCTAACGCAAACGCAAATGCTAACCGTAACCCTAACCCTAAAACACACCCTAACCCTAACCCTAACACTAGCACTAACACTAACGCAAACCAAATCCTAACCCTAACCCTAACCCTAACCGTAACCGTAACACAATCAGAAACCCTAACCCTAACCCTAACACTAAACCTAACCCAAAACCTAACCCTAACCCAAAGCCTAACACTAACCCTAACGCTAACCCTAAACCAAACCCAAACCCTAACACTAACACTAACCCTAACTATAAACCTAACCCTAATCCTAACCCAAGCCCTAACCCTAACTCTAACCCTAATCCTAACCTAAAACGTAAACTTAAATCTAAGCCTAAACCAAACCCTAACACTAACCCTAAGCCTAACCCTAACCCTAACCAAAACCCTAACCCTATCCCTAACCTTAAACCTAACCCAAACACTAACGCTAATCCTAACCTAACCCTAACCCAAACCTAAACCTAACCCAAACCCTAACCCTAACCCTAAACCTAACCCTAACCCAAACCCTAACCCTAACCCTAACCCAAACCATAACTCTAACCCTAAGCCTAACCAAAACCCGAAACCTAAACCTAATCCAAACACAAACCCTAACCCTAACCCTAACCCTAACCCAAACCAAACCCTAACACTAACCCAAACCCTAACCCTAACCCTAACCCTAACATTAACCCTAACTCAAAGCAAACCCTAACCATAAACCTAACCCTACACCTAACCCAAACCCAAACACTAACCCTAACCCAAACACTAACCCTAACCCTAAACCTAACCCTAACCAAAACACGAACCCTAACCATAACCCTAAACCAAACCTTAACCCTAAACGTAAACCTAACCCTAACCCAAACACTAACCCTAAACCTAACACTAAACCTAACCCAAATCCTAAAACTAACCCTAAACCAAATCCTAACCCTAAGCCTCACCATAACCCAAACCCTAACCCTAGCCCTAACCCTAACCGTAACACAAACACAAACCCAAACCCTAAACCTAACCCAAACGCAAAACCTAACCCTAACCCAAAACGTAACACTAACCCTAACCCTAACCCTAACCCTAAACCAAACCCAAACCCTAATACTAACAGTAACCCTAACTATAAAACTAACCCTACTCCTAACCCTAACCCTAACCCTAACTCTAACCCTAACTCTAACCCAAACCCTAACCTTAAACCTAACCATAAACCAAACCCTAACCCTAACCCTAACCCTAACCCTAACCAAAACCCTAACCCTAACCCTAACCTTAACCTTTACTCATACACTAACCATAATCCTAACCCTAACCCTAACCCAAACACTAAACGTAACCCAAAACCTAACCCTAACCCTAAACCAAACCCAAACCCTAACTCTAACACTAACCCTAACCCTAAACCAAACCCTAACCCTAACCCTAACCCTAAATCTAACCCTAACCCAAAACCTAACCCTAACCCTAACTCTAACAGTAACCCTAACCCAAACCAAACCCTAACCGTAACGATAACCCAAACACTAACCCTCACCCTAACCCA
>CM069530.1:1117500-1122500 GCA_035773235.1 Eospalax fontanierii | reverse complement strand
ACAACAGATGGTGCCGTGACTCGGATTCGTGACTTGGATTGGTGACTCGGATTCGTGACTCGGATTGGTGACTTGGATTGGCAACTCGGATCGATGACTCGGATAGGTGAGTAAGCTAAGAGTACTTAATAAGCCTGTTACGACAGGGAAGGGCCCATAATCATTAGCTGAGATAGTCTCAGGGAGCCGCGGAAAAGCGGGACACGTACGTGAGGTTCGCGGGGAAAGCGACTAGCCCAGGAAGTCATGGGAAATTTAAATTAATAAGGATTCTTTCAATGTTAATTATAAGTTTTATTGCATTGAGGTCAAAAAATGCAAAAAATCATTTCAATGTTTTTAAATGAGGTTTATTTTATGCCCTAGTATGTGGTCAGCTTTGGAGAAAGATCTGACAGTACTGAACAAAATGTGTACTCTTTGGTATTTAGATAGGATATTCAGTAGATGCCTGTTAGGTAGGTTCATTTTAAGTAAGATGTCTCTCTGTTTATTTTCTTTCCTGTTGAGCTCTCTAATGGAGTTTGAGTGTCTGGAAAAATTTTACTGTAAATTTATCTGGGTCTCAGCTTTTATCATTCCAGAGGTTTTTGTATTACTCTTACAATTTCTTTATGTGTTATGGGTGGTCAGGAGCCATTTTTTTTGTTTATGTGTTGAGGTAAAACATTCCAACCTGCAGGGGAGCTCATTAAGCTCAGGAAGTAAACAAGTCAGGAACTTCAGAAAGTCCCTGAAACTGACCAGGTTCACTAATTTGACTTCCTGCCTAAATTCCTGTGCTCTAATTAAAGGTAAAAATAGAATAAGCAAAACAAAGTTGGAGCCTCAGTATTTCAGAGTCTATTCAAATAGAAAAGGTTCAAAAAAAAAAGACAAATGCAAATGGATCTGGGATTGAAACTCAAATGTAGGAGGAAAGTAAAACTAAGCCTTCAGATCTGTTGGAGGGGCCAGCTTTTGTGGAACCTCAAATCAAACAGTTCCTCAAGAGTCTTTAGATCCCAAAGAAAAAGAGAAGAGAGAAAAGGAAGCTGTTAGATATCTGAGAGAGGAGGATTTTAACAGTTGTTTTCATCCCTCCTAAGTAATTACTAAACTCAACAGCTCTTCATGTAAACCACTGAGTGTAAAAAAAATAAATCTTTATGTGTAAATTTTGAATAACACTGAGAGATTGACTCTGGAGCTGAATTGGCCACCTAGCTTCAGACTCAATCCCACTTCAAAATGTTCTTCAAAACCTGTTGTGGGATAAGGCTGGCCACCTTACCCTATAACAAATAAAAGAAAGAACAATACAGTCTCAGTGCAAAAACATTGTACTGTTGATAAATAACTAAGGGATAAACTAATTTCAACAGATTATCATTCATCTTCCTCATATACTCAAGGTAGTGCTGGCTGCCACTTTAAATGTTATTCTAACTAAAACTAAGCATTTCAAGTTTTTGTGAACAGGAAAGTCATATACCATACAGTATAAAATATGTAACTGGAGGCCTCCAAGAGATCATAATAATCTAAAAATCTCCTGGGCCACAGGCGTTTAATCACATGTCCTAATCCTATTCTTTTTATAAAAAATTTGCTATTACCCACATTACTAACATCCCCTATAATCCTACAGGTCAAAGTGTGGTCGAGCGAGCACACGCTACAATTAAAACCCTTCTTATAAAACAAAAAGGGGGAGTAGGAGCCAAACTATACCCACAGAGTAATTTTTTAAAGCTGGATGCTTTTGGCCTATCCACGGCTGAGCATCATGCCCCAGGCCATGACTCCCCACGTGAATATGTTAAATGGAGGGATGTCATAACAAACTATGGAAGGGCCCGCATCCGGTCTTACGGACGCGAGGAGCTGTTTGTGTTTTTCCGCAGGATGCAGATGCTCCGGTATGGATTCCTGATAGACTGGTGAGAACAGTGAAAGGATATTCGGAAAAAGACAACGCAGATGACCTGGCTGAGAATGGCAAGGATCTTCGTGATGACACAACATAGTTTTGCAGAGAAGCTGGAGTTGTGGGCTGTGGCCAAGGCGTGGCCGGTCCCACTGCCAGTTATCAACAGCTCCTCCCTGCTGCCACCCATCTTCGCCACCAATGGGTAAAGAAGAATCTCATGGAATGGACGATTGAGTTGCCCGGAACAGTACTATGGCAGTTCAACAGGCCATAAACCTTCACTCAAAGACAGGACTGCTGTTAGTTAGTACTTAATTCTGGCTCATGGGCAACGCTTATGTGTTAAACCTTCCTGGGCTTTGTGTTACTCCTTTATTTGTTGATAATGCCTTTAAGGCATTAAATTTGTCCCAACAAATTGGTTGTATACTAGGTCCTAACGGATCCTGGTCATATAACCTTTATTGACCAATGGACCAAATGGATCAGGCAAGGATTCTCGTTTGCCAAGCAGTGGGCCGAAATGAAAAATAATCGTTGTCCTCCTGGTAACAGTTGGCTTCAAAAACAGCAGTAGGCTTTTCCGGCACACGCCATCTTAGCTCTCCATCACCATGATTCCCCAGAAGTATGGCTCACTATGCTGGACCGGTAGTCAGTGACGGGTAAGCACCCGGTAATGCTCTACCAACCTAAGACAGGTCCCTTAGCCGGAGGGGTAGCCGATGACGGGTAAGGAGATGCAAAACCCGGGGCGCCTAAGACAGGCACGGTCCCTTAGAAAAACAAAAAGGGGGAATTGTGGGGAGAAATAAAGATGGCATCCTGCTGCTGCTTCCTCCTAGAGCCGGGAGGTTGCCAAGGTTACAGGAAGGAAGTATGACTGGTTGCTAAAAGCATGCAGGCCTTGTGACCTGGTATGATGTTTACCACGACTGGAGGCTCGCCGCCCACGACTTGACCTTTTAGGTGATTGGCTAAGCTAGGGGATATAAAAGGAGAAGAAGCCCAGGAAGGAGTTAGTTCGAGTTACTGTTGGAGAGTTCAGGTTGCTATCAGTTAGTTGGAGTTGCTGTCTGGGGGAAGAGTTGCTGTCTTGAAAGAAGGACTGAATAAAACTGCTTGCAACCGGTACGTCTGGAGTGCGGTTTTTCCTTGCCGGTCGAGGGCCACAACACTAACCCTAACCCAAACCAAACCCTAACACTAACTCTAATCCTAAAGCAAACCCAAACCCTAACACTAACGCTAATCCTAATCCACACCATAACCCTAACCCTAACCCTAACCCTAACCCAAGCCCTAACCCTAACCCTAACCCAAACACTTACCTAACCATAATCCTAACCCTAACCCAAACCCTAATCCTAACCCTAACTCTAACCCTAACACAAACTCTAACCCTAAACCGAACCCAAAACCTAACCCTAACCCTAACCCTAACCTAAACCTAACGCAAACCTAAACCCTAACCGTAACTCTAACCCTAACACCAGCCCTAACCCAAAACAAACCCTAACTCAACCCCTAACCCTAACCCTAATCCAAAACCTAACCCTAAACCTAACCCTAAAACGAACCCTAACCCAAAGCAAAACCTAACCATAAACCTAACCCTACACCTAAACCAAACCCAAACCCTAACCCTAACCCTTATCCTAAACCTAACCCAAACACTAAACCTCACCCTAACCCAAACCCTAACTCTAACCCTCACCCTAACCCAAAGCCTAATCCTAACCCTAACGCTAACCCTAACCCAAAACCTAACTCTAACACTCAACCTAACCCAAACCCTAACCCTAAACCTAACTCAAACCCTAACCCTAACCCTAACCCAAACCCTAACACTAAACCTAACCCTAACCCTAACCCTAACCGTAACCCTAACCCTAACCCTCAGCCTAACCCAAACCCTACCCTTAAACCTAACCCTAAACCAAAACCTAACCCTAAACCTAACTCTAACACAAACCTAATCCTTAACCGTAACCTTAATCCTAACCCTAACCCTAAACCTAACCCAAGCCCTAACCATAACCCTAAACCTAATCCTAAACCTAACCCTAACCTTAACCATAACCCTAACCCTAACCCTAACCCAAACCAAACCCTAACCATAACCCTAACCCTAACCCAAACCAAACCCTAACCATAACCCTAACCCTAACCCTAACCCATACCCAAACCCTAACACTAACCCTAAACCTAACCCACACCCTAACCCTAACCCTGACACTAACACTAACCCTAACCAAACCAAACCCTAACCCTAACTTTTACCCTAACCATAACCTAAACGCTAACCCTAATCCTAACCCTAAAACTAACCCTAACCCAAACCAAACCCTAACCCTAACCCTAACCTTAATCCTAACCCTAACCCTAACCCAAACCCTAACCCTAACTCTAACACTAAGCCAAACCCAAAGCCTAAACCTAAACTAAACCGTAACCCTATCCCAAAGCCTAAATCTAACCCTAAACCTAACCCTAAGCAAAACACGAACCCAAACCCTAACCCTAAACCAAACCCTAACCCAAACCCTAACGATAAAACTAACTCTACCCCTAACATAAACCAAAAACCTAACCCTAACCCTAACCCTAACCCTAACCCGAATCCAAACCCTAACTCTAACCCTAACCCTAACCCAAACGCGAAACCTAACCCTAACCCAAATACAAACCCTAACCCTAACCCTAACCCTAACCCAAACCAAACCCTAACCTAAACCCAAACACTAACCCTCACCCGAACCCTAAACTTAACCCTAACCCCAAACCTAACACTAACCCTCACCCAAACCCTAACACTACAGCTAACCCTAAACCTAAACCAAACCCAAACCCTAACCTTAACCCTAATCCAAACACTAACCCTAACCCTAACCCTAACCCTAACCCTAAACCTAACCCTAACCCTAACCCAAACCCTAACCCTAAACCTAAACCTAACCCAAACCCTAATGCTAAACCTAACCCTAACCCTAACCCTAAACCTAACCCAAAACCTAACTCTAAACCTTACCCTAACCCTAAACCAAACCCAAACCCTAACACTAACACTAACCCTAGCACTAAACCT
>CM069530.1:1105000-1110000 GCA_035773235.1 Eospalax fontanierii | reverse complement strand
AACATTAACCCTAACACTAACCCTAAAAAAACCGTAACCCTAAACCTAACCCTAACCCTAACCCTAAACCTAAACCTAACGCAAACCCAAACCCTAACCGTAACCCTAACTCTAACTTCAGCCCTAACCCAAACCAAACCGTAACCCAATCCCTAACCCTAACCCTAACCCTAAACAAACCCAAACCCTAACACTAACCCTAACACAAAACAAACTCTAACCCTAACCCTAAACCTAACCCTAACCCAAACCCAAATCCTAACACTAACCCTAACCCTAACCCACACCCTTACCCTCATCCTAACACTAACACTAACCCTAAACCAAACCAAACCCTAACATTAACCCTAAGCCAAACCCTAAACCTAATCCTAACCCTAACCCTAACCGTAACCCTAACCCAAACCAAATCTTAACCCTAACACTAACCCTAACCCTAACCCAAACCCTAACACAAAACCTAACCCTGACCCTAACCCAAACCCTAAACCTAACCCTAACCCAAACACAAAGCCTAACCCTAAACTTAACCGTAACCCTAACCCTAACCCTAACCCTAACCAAAACCCTAAACCTAACCCTAACCCTAAACCAAACCTTCCCCCTAACCCTAACCCTAAACCTAACCCAAACACTAAACCTAACCCTAACCGTAAACCTAAAGCGACCCCAAATCCTAACCCTAACCCTAACCCAAGCCCTAACCCTAACCCTCACCCTAACCCTAACCTGTACCCAAACTCTAACACTAAACCTAACCCTAAGCCACACCCTAACCCTAACCCTAACACTAACACTAACCCTAACCCAATCCAAACCCTAACCCTAACCCTTACCCTAACCCTAACCTAAACGCTAACCCTAATCCTAACCTTAACCCTAACCCAAACCAAACCCTAACACTAACCCTAACCCTAATCCTAACCCTAAACCTAACCCAAACCCTAACCCTAACTCTAACACTATCCCAAACCCAAAGCCTAACCCTAAACTAAACCGTAACCCTAACCCAAAGCCTAAATCTAACCCTAAACCTAACCCTAAGCAAAACACGAACCCAAACCCTAACCCTAAACCAAACCCTAACCCAAACGCTAACGCTAAAACTAACTCTACCTCTAACATAAACCAAAAACGTAAACCTAACACTAACCCTAACCCTAACCCTAACCCTAATCCAAACACTAACCCTAACCCTAACACTAACCCTAATCCAAACACTAACCCTAACCCAAACCCTAACCCTAAACCTAACCCTAACCCTAACTCTAACTCTAACCCTAACCCTAACCCAAACACTAACCCGAAACCGAACCCTAACCTTAACCCTAACCCAAAACCTAACCCTAACCCTCACCCAAACCCTAACACTACCACTAACCCTAACCAAAAACCAAACCCAAACCCTAACCTTAACCCTAATCCAAACACTAACCCTAACCCTAAAGCAAACCCAAACTCTAACACTAACGCTAATCCTAACCCACACCATAACCCGAACCCTAACCCTAATACTAACCATAACCCAAACCAAACCCTAACACTAACCCTAACCCTAATCCTAACCCTAACCGAAACCCTTACCCTAACCCTAACCCTAACCCTAAGCCTAAACAAAACCAAACGCTAACCCTAACCCTAACACTAACCCTAACCCTACTACTAATCCTAACCCAAACCAAACCCTAACACTAACCCTAACCCTAACGCAAACCCAAACCCTAACACTAACGCGAATCCTAACCCACACCATAATCCGAACCCTAAACCTAATACTAACCATAACCCAAACCAAACCCTAACACTAACCCTAACCCAAACCCTAACCGAAACCCTAACCGTAACCCTAACCCTAACCCTAACCAAAACCAAACGCTAACCCTAACCCTAACACTAACCCTAACCCAAACCCTAACCCTAAACCTAACCCTAACCCTAACCCAAACTCTAAACCTAACCCAAACCCAAACCCAAAGCCTAACCCGAAACTTAACCGTAATCCTAAACCAAACAATCACCCTAACCCTCACCCTAACCTTAACCCAAACCCTAACCCTAAACCGAACCAAAACCCTAACCCTAAGCCAAACCCAAACCCTAAACCTAAACCTAACCCAAACTCAAACCCTAACCGTAACCCTAAACTTAACCTTAACCATAACCTTAACCCAAACCATAACTCTAACCCTAACCCTAACAAAGACCCTAACCCTAAACCTAACCCTAACCCCTAATCCCTAACCCTAATCCTTACCCTTAACCAAACCCAACCCCTAACCCTAAAACTAACGTTAACCCAAACACTAACCCTAACCCTACCCTAACCCTAACCCCCAAATAAACCTAACCCTAACCTTAACCCTATCTCTAACCCAAACCCAAACCCTAACCCTAAAATTAACCCTAACCCTAACCCAAACCCTAACCCTAAACCTAACTCTAACCCAAACCTAATCCTTAACCGTAACCTTAATCCTAACCCTAACCCTAAGGCTAACCAAAGCTCTAACCCTAACCTTAACCCTAACCCTATCCCTAACAGAAACCAAACCCTAACACTAACCCTAACCATAAACCTAACCCAAACCCAAACCATAAACCAAACCTTAACCCAAACCCTAACCCAAACACTTATCCTAACCCTAACCCTAACCCAAACCCTAACCTTAAACCTAACCCTAAACCAAACCCTAACCCTAAACCTATTCCTTAACCGAAACCTTAATCCTAACCCTAACCATAACGCTAACCCAAGCCCTAACCGTAACCATAAACCTAACCTTAAACCTAACCCAAACCCAAACCCTAACCCAAACCCTAACCTTAATCCTAACCCTAACCCTAACCCTAACCAAACCAAACCCTAACCCTAACCCTAACCCTAACACTAAACCTAACCCTAACTCACACCCTAACCCTTACTCTAACACTAACCCAAACTCAAAGCCTAACCCTAAACTAAACCGTAACCCAAACCCAAACCCTAAATCTAACCCTAAACCTAACCCTAACCAAAACACGAACCCAAACCCTAACCCTAAACCAAACACTAACCCAAACATTTACCCTAACCCTAACCCAAAGCCTAACCTTAAACCTAACCCTAAACCAAACCCTAGCCCTAAACCTAACTCTAACCCAAACCTATTCCTTAACCGTAAACTTAATCCTAACCCTAACCCTAACCCTAACCCGAGCCCTAACCCTAAACCTAACCCTAAACCTAACCCAAACCCAAAACCTAACCCAAACCCTAACCTTAATCCTAACCCTAACCCTAACCCTAACCAAACCAAACCCGAACCCTAACCCTAACAATAACCCTAAACCTAACCCTAACCCAAACCCTAACCCTAACCCTAAACCTAACCCAAACCCAAAACCTAACACGAAACCAAATACGAACCCTAAACCTAACACTAACCCTAACCCAAACCAAACCCAAACCCTAACCCTAACCCAAACCAAACCCTAACCCAAACCCAAACACTAACCCTCAACCGAACCCTAACCTTAACCCTAACCCAAAACCTAACCCTAACCCTCACCCAAACCCTAACACTACCACTAACCGTAACCCTAAACCAAACCCATACCCTAACCTTAACCATAACCCAAACACTAACCCTAACCCTAACCCAAACCAAACCCTAACCCTAATCCTAACCCAAACCCAAACCCTAACACTAACCCTCACCCTAACACACATCCTAACCCTAACCCTAAGCCTAACATTAACCCTAACCCAAACCAAACCCTAACACTAACTCTAACCCCAACCCGAACCCAAACGATAACCCTAATCCTAAACCTAACCCTAACCCTAACCCTACTACTAACCCTAACCCAAACCAAAACCTAACACTAACCCTAACCCTAAAGCAAACCCAAACTCTAACACTAACGCTAATCCTAACCCACACCATAACCCGAACCCTAACCCTAATACTAACCATAACCCAAACCAAACCCTAACACTAACCCTATCCCTAATCCTAACCCTAACCGAAACCCTTACCCTAACCCTAACCCTAACCCTAAGCCTAAACAAAACCAAACGCTAACCCTAACCCTAACACTAACCCTAACCCTACTACTAATCCTAACCCAAACCAAACCCTAACACTAACCCTAACCCTAACGCAAACCCAAACCCTAACACTAACGCGAATCCTAACCCACACCATAATCCGAACCCTAAACCTAATACTAACCATAACCCAAACCAAACCCTAACACTAACCCTAACCCTAACCCTAACCGAAACCCTAACCGTAACCCTAACCCTAACCCTAACCAAAACCAAACGCTAACCCTAACCCTAACACTAACCCTAACCCAAACCCTAACCCTAAACCTAACCCTAACCCTAACCCAAACTCTAAACCTAACCCAAACCCAAACCCAAAGCCTAACCCGAAACTTAACCGTAATCCTAAACCAAACAATCACCCTAACCCTCACCCTAACCTTAACCCAAACCCTAACCCTAAACCGAACCAAAACCCTAACCCTAAGCCAAACCCAAACCCTAAACCTAAACCTAACCCAAACTCAAACCCTAACCGTAACCCTAAACTTAACCTTAACCATAACCTTAACCCAAACCATAACTCTAACCCTAACCCTAACAAAGACCCTAACCCTAACCCTAACCCTAACCCCTAACCCCTAACCCTAATCCTTACCCTTAACCAAACCCAACCCCTAACCCTAAAACTAACGTTAACCCAAACACTAACCCTAACCCTACCCTAACCCTAACCCCCAAATAAACCTAACCCTAACCTTAACCCTATCTCTAACCCAAACCCAAACCCTAACCCTAAAATTAACCCTAACCCTAACCCAAACCCTAACCCTAAAACTAACCCTAAACCTAAACCTAACCCAAACCAAACCCTAACCCAAACCCTAAACCTAACCCTAAACCTAACCCTAACCCAAACCCTAACCCTAACACTAACCCTAACCCAAACCCTAACGCTAACCGTAATCCT
>CM069530.1:1097500-1100000 GCA_035773235.1 Eospalax fontanierii | reverse complement strand
CTACCCCTAACATAAACCAAAAACCTAAACAAAAACCCTAACCCTAACCCTAAAACTAACCCTAATCCAAACCCTAACTCTAACCCTAACTGTAACCCAAACCCGAAACCTAACCCTAACCCAAATACAAACCCTAACCCTAACCCTAACCGTAACCCAAACCAAACCCTAACCCAAACCCAAACACTAACCCGAAACCGAACCCTAACCTTAACGCTAACCCAAAACCTAACCCTAACCCTCACCCAAACCCTAACACTACCACTAACCCTAACCATAAACCAAACCCAAACCCTAACCTTAACCCTAATCCTAACACTAACCCTAACCCTAACACTAACCCTAATCCAAACAATAACCCTAACCCAAACCCTAACCCTAAACCTAACCCTAACCCTAACCCTAACCCTAACCCAAACCCTAACGCTAAACCTAAACCTAATCCAAACCCTAATGATAAACTTGACACTAACCCTAAGCCTAACCCTAACCCAAAACATAACTCTAACCCTAACCCTAACCCTAAACCAAACCCAAACCTAACACTAACACTAACCCTAACACTAAACCTATCCCTAACCCTAACCCAAGCCCTAACCCTAACCCTAAACCTAACCCTAAACCTAACCCAAACCCAAACCCTAACCCAAACCCTAACCTTAATCCTAACCCTAACCCTAACCCTAACCAAACCAAACCAAACCCTAACCATAACCCTAACCCTAACCCTAACCCTAACCCTAACCCAAACCCTAACCCTAACCCAAACCCGAAACCTAACCCTAACCCAAATACAAACCCTAACCGTAACACTAACCCTAACCCAAACCAAACCCTAACCCTAACGCTAACCCAAACCAAACCCTAACCCAAATACTAACCCTCAACCGAACCCTAACCTTAAGCCTAACCCAAAACCTAACCCTAACCCTCACCCAAACCCTAACACTACCACTAACCGTAACCCTAAACCAAACCCATACCCTAACCTTAACCATAACCCAAACACTAACTCTAACCCTAACCCTAATCCAAACCCTAACCCTAACCCAAACCCTAACCCTAAACCTAACCCTATCCCTAACCCTAACCCTAACTGTAGCCCAAACCCTAACCCTAAACCTAAACGTAACCCAAACCCTAATGCTAACCCTAACCCTAAACCTATCCTTAACCCTTACCCTAACCCAAAACCTAACTCTAACCCTAACCCTAACCCTAAACCAAACCCAAACCCTAACACTAACACTAACCCTAACACTAAACCTAACCCTAACCCTAACCCTAACCCTATCCCTAACCCAAACCCTAACCCTAAACCTAAATCTAACCCAAACCCTAATGCTAAACCTAACCCTAACCCTAACCTTAACCCTAACCCTAACCGTAACCCTAACCCAAACCCAAAACCTAAACCTAAACTGAAACCTAACCCTAACCCAAACCCCAACCCTAACACTAATCCTAACCCTAACCCAAAACCTAACCCTAACCCTAACCCAAACCAAACCGTAACCCTAAACCTAAACCTAACCCTAACCCAAACCCAAACCCTAACCGTAACCCTAACCCTAACCCAAACCCTAAACCTAACCCTAAACCTAACCCTAACCCAAACCCTAACCCTAACCCTAACCCTAACCCAAACTATAACCCTAACCCTAACACTAACCCTAAACCAAACCCTAACCCTAAACATAACCCTAAACCTAACCCTAACCCTAACCCTAACCCTAATCCAAACCAAACCTTAACCCTAACCCAAACCCTAACCCTAAACCTAACCCTAACCCTAACCCAAACTCTAACCCTAACACAAACCCAAACCCAAAGCCTAACCCGAAACTTAACCGTAATCCTAAACAAAACCCTCACCCTAACCCTCACCCTAACCTTAACCCAAAACCTAACCCTAAACCTAACGAAAACCCTAAACCTAAGGCAAACCCAAGCCCTAAACCTAACCCTAACCCAAACTCAAACCCTAACCGTAACCCTAAACGTAACCTTAACCATAAGCTTACCCCAAACCATAACTCTAACCCTAACCCTAACACAAACCTTAACTCTAACCCTAACCCTAACCCCTAACCCCTAACCCTAATCCTTACCCTAAACCAAACCCAACCCCTAACCCTAAAACTAACCTTAACCCAAACACTAACCCTAACCCTACCCTAACCCTAACCCCCAAATAAACCTAACCCTTAACTTAACCCAAACTCTAACCCAAACCCAAACCCTAACCCTAAAATGAACCCTAACCCTAACCCAAACCCTAACCCTTACACTAACCCTAACCCTAAACCTAACCCTAACCCTAACCCTAACCCAAACCAAACCCTAACCCTAAACCTAACCGTAACCCTAACCCAAAACAAAACCCTAACCCTAACCCTAACCCTAACCCAAAACCTAACTCTAACCCTAACCCTAACCCTAAACCAAACCCAAACCCTAACACTAATCCTAACCCTAATCCTAACCCTAACCGTAACCA
>CM069530.1:1080000-1092500 GCA_035773235.1 Eospalax fontanierii | reverse complement strand
AATCCTAACCCTAACCGAAACCCGAACCCTAGCCCTAACCCTAACCCTAAGTCTAAACAAAACCAAACGCTAACCCTAACCCTAACACTAACCCTAACCCAAACCCTAACCCTAAACCTAACCCTAACCCTCACCCAAACCCTAACACTACCACTAACCCTAACTCTAAACCAAACCCAAACCCTAAACTTAACCCTAAACCAAACACTAACCCTAACCCTAACCCTAATCCAAACCCTAACCTTAACCCAAACCCTAACCCTAACCCTAACCCTAACCCAAACCCTAACCCTAACCCTAACCCTAACCCTAACCCTAACCTTAAGCCTAAACAAAACCAAATGGTAACCCTAACCCTAACACTAACCCTAACCCAAACACTAAACCTAAACCTAACCCTAACCTTAACCCTAACCCTATCCCTAACACAAACCAAACCCTAACCCTAACCCTAACCATAAACCTAACCCAAACCCAAACTCTAACCCAAACCCTAACCCAAAAACTTACCCTAACCCTAACCCTAACCCTCACAATAACCAAACCAAACCCTAACCCTAACTTTTACCCTAACCCTAACCTAAACGCTAACCCTAATCCTAACCCTAACCCTAACCCTAACCCAAAACAAACCCTAACCCTAACCCTAACCTTAATCCTAACCCTAACCATAACCCAAACCCTAACACTAACTCTAACAATAAGCCAAACCCAAAGCCTAACCCTAAACTAAACCGTAACCCTAACCCTAACCCTAACCCTAACCCTAACCCTAAACTTAACCCTAACCCTAACCCTAACCCTAACCCAAACCCTAACCTTAACCTAAACCTAACCCAAACCCTAATGCTAAACCTAACCCTAACCCTAACCTTAACCCTAACCCAAAAGCTAATTCTAACCCTAACCCTAACCCTACACCAAACCCAAACCCTAACACTAACACTAACCCTAGCACTAAACCTAACCCTAATCCTAACCCTAACCGTAATCCTAACCCTAACCCTAACCCAAACCCTAACCTTAAACTTAACCCTAAACCAATCCCTAACCCTAAACCTAACTCTAACCCAAACCTATTCCTTAACCGTAACCTGAATCCTAACCCTAACCCTAAGGCTAACCCAAGCCCTAACCCTAACCTTAACCCTAACCCTATCCCTAACACAAACCAAACCCTAACCCTAACCCTAACCATAAACCTAACCCAAACCCAAAACCTAACCCAAACCCTAACCCAAACCCTAACCCAAAAACTTACCCTAAACCTAACCCTAACCCAAACCCTAACCTTAAACCTAACCCTAAACCAAACACTAACCCTAAACCTATCTCTAACGCAAAACTATTCCATAACCATAACCTTAATAATAACACTAACCCTAACCCTAACCCAAACGCTAACCCTAAACCTAACCCTAAACCTAACCCAAACCCAAACCCTAACCCAAACCCTAACTCTAATCCTAACCCTAACCCTAACCCTAATCCAAACCAAACCTTAACCCTACCCCTAACCCTAACCCTAACCCTAACCCTAACCCTAACCCTAAATCAAACCCTAACACTAACTCTAACACTAACCCAAATCAAAGCCTAACCCTAAACTAAACCGTAACCCTAACCTTAACGCTAAACCTTACTCTGACCTTAACATAAACCAAAAACCTAACCCTAACCCTAAAACTAACCCAAACCCTAACTCTAACCCTAACCCAAACCCTAATTCTAACCCTAACGCTAACCCAAACCCGAAACCTAACCCTAATCCAAATACAAACCCTAACCCTAACCCTAACCCTGACCCAAACCAAACCCTAACCCTAACCCTAACGCTAAACCTAACCCTATCCCAAACCCAAACACTAACGTGAACCCGAACTCTAACCTTCACCCTAACCCAAAACCTAACCCTAACCCTCACCCAAACCCTAACACTACCACTAACCCTAACTCTAAACCAAACCCAAACCCTAAACTTAACCCTAACCCAAACACTAACCCTAACCCTAACCCTAATCCAAACCCTAACCTTAACCCAAACCCTAACCCTAACCCTAACCCTAACCCAAACCCTAACCCTAACCCTAAACCTAAACCTAAACCTAACGCAAACCCTAATGCTAAACCTAACCCTAACCCTAACCCTAACCCTAACCCTAACCCTAAACCAAACCCAAACCCTAACACTAACACTAACCCAAATCCTAACCCTAAACCTAAACCAAACCGAAATTCTAACCCTAACCCTAACCGTAAACCTAACCCAAACCCAAACCCTAACCCTAAACCGAAACCTAACCCGAACCCAAACCCCAACCCTAACACTAACCCTAACCCTAAACCTAACCCTAACCCTAACACTATCCCTAACACAAACCAAACCATAACCGTAACCCTAACCCTAACCCTAACCCACACCGTAACCCAAACCCTAACCCTAATACTAACCATAACCCAAACCAAACCCTAACACTAACCCTAACCCTAATCTTAACCCTAACCGAAACCCTAACCCTAACCCTAACCCTAACCCTAAGCCTAAACCTAACCCTAACCCTAACCCAAACTCTAACCCTAACACAAACCCAAACCCAAAGCCTAACCCGAAACTTAACCGTAATCCTAAACCAAACCCTCACCCTAACCCTCACCCTAACCTTAACCCAAAACCTAACCCTAAACCTAACGAAAACCCTAAACCTAAGGCAAACCCAAACCCTAAACCTAACCCTAACCCAAAATCAAACCCTAACCGTAACCCTAAACGTAACCTTAAACATAAGCTTAACCCAAACCATAACTCTAACCCTAACCCTAACACAAACCCTAACTCTAACCCTAACCCTAACACCTAACCCCTAACCCTAATCCTTACCCTAAAAAACCCAACCCCTAACCCTAAAACTAACCTTAACCCAAGCACTAACCCTAACCCTACCCTAACCCTAACCCCCAAATAAACCTAACACTAAACTTAACCCTAACTCTAACCCAAACCCAAACCCTAACCCTAAAATGAACCCTAACCCTAACCCAAACCCTAACCCTTACACTAACCCTAACCCTAAACCTAACCCTAACCCTAACCCTAACCCAAACCAAACCCTAACCCTAAACCTAACCGTAACCCTAACCCAAAACAAAACCCTAACCCTAAACCTAACCCTAACCCAAAACCTAACTCTAACCCTAACCCTAACCCTAAACCAAACCCAAACCCTAACACTAACACTAATCCTAACCCTAATCCTAACACTAACCGTAACCCTAACCCTAACCCTAACCCACACACTAACCTTAAACTTAACCCTAAACCAAACCCTAACCCTAAACCTAACTCTAACCCAAACCTAATCCTTAACCGTAACCTGAATCCTAACCCTAACCCTAAGGCTAACCCAAGCCCTAACCCTAACCTTAACCCTAACCCTATCCCTAACACAAACCAAACCCTAACCCTAACCCTAACCATAAACCTAACCCAAACGCTAACACAAAAATTTAGCCTAACCCTAACCCTAACACAAACTCTAACCCTAAACCTAACCCTAACCCTAACCCTAACGCAAACCCTAACCCTAACCTTAACCCTAACCCAAACCCTAACCCTAAACCTAAACCTAACTCAAATCCTAATGCTAAACCTAACCCTAACCCTAACCCTAACCCTAAACCAAACCCAAACCCTAACACTAACACTAACCCAAATCCTAACCCTATACCTAAACCAAACCGAAATCCTAACCCTAACCCTAACCGTAAACCTAACCCAAACCTAAATCCTAACCCTAAACTGAAACCTAAACCGAACACAAACCCCAACCCTAACACTAACCCTAACCCTAAATCTAACCCTAACCCAAACCCTAACCCTAACCCTACCTCTAACACTAACCCTAACCCAAACCAAACCCTAACCGTAACGATAACCCAAACACTAAACCTCACCCTAACCCAAACCCTAACTCTAACCCTCACCCGAACCCAAACCCTAATCCTTTCCCAAACCCTAAGCCTAAACCTAACCCAAAACCTAACTCTAACCCTCACCCTAACCCAAACCCTAACCCTGACCCTAACTCAAACCCTAATCCTAACCCTAACCCAAACCCTAACACTAAACCTAAACCTAACCCTAACCCTAACCGTAACCCTAACCCTAACCCTAAGACTAACCCAAAACCTACCCTTAAACCTAACCCTAAACCAAAATCTAACCCTAAACCTAACTCTAACCCAAACCTAATCCTTAACCGTAAACTTAATCCTAACCCTAACCCTAACCCTAACCCAAGCCCTAAGCATAACCCTAAACCTAACCCTAAACCTAACCCTAACCTTAACCATAACCCTAACCCTAACCCTAACCCAGACCAAACCCTAATCCTAACCCTAACACTAACATTATCCCTAACCCAAACCAAACCCTAACCATAACCCTAACCCTAACCGTAACCCATACCCAAACCCTAACACTAACCCTAACCCTAACCCACACCCTAACCCTAAGCCTAACACTAACCTTAACCCTAACCAAACCAAACCCTAACCCTAACTTTTACCCTAACCCTAACCTAAACGCTAACCCTAATCCTAACCCTAACCCTAACCCAAACCAAACCCTAACCCTAACCCTACCCTTAATCCTAACCCTAACCCAAACCCAAACCCTAACACTAACTCTAACACTAAGCCAAACCCAAAGCCTAACAATAAACTAAACCGTAACCCTATCCCAAAGCCTAAATCTAACCCTAAACCTAACCCTAAGCAAAACACGAACCCAAACCCCAACCCTAACCCTAACCCTAACTCTAAACCTAACCCTAACCCTAACCCTAAACCTAAACCAAAACCTAACCCTAACCCTAACCCTAACCCTAAACCAAACCCAAACCCTAACACTAACACTAACCCTAGCACTAAACCTAACCCTAATCCTAACCCTAACCGTAATCCTAACCCTAAACCTAACCCAAACCCTAACCTTTAACTTAACCCTAAACCAATCCCTAACCCTAAACCTAACTCTAACCCAAACATATTCCTTAACCGTAACCTTAATCCTAACCCTAACCCTAAGGCTAACCCAAGCCCTAACCCTAACCTTAACCCTTACCCTATCCCTAACACAATCCAACCCCTAACCCTACCCCTAACCATAAACCTAACCCAAACCCAAACCCTAACCCAAACCCTAACCCAAAAACTTACCCTAACCCTAACCCTAACCCAAACCCTAACCTTAAACCTAACCCTAAACCAAACACTAACCTTAAACCTAACTCTAACCCAAACCTATTCCTTAACCATAACCTTAATCCTAACACTAACCGTAACCCTAACCCAAGCCCTAACCCTAACCCTAAACCTAACCCAAACCCAAACCCTAACCCAAACCCTAACTCTAATCCTAACCCTAACCCTAACCCTAATCCAAACCAAACCCTAACCCTAACCCTAACCCTAACCCTAAATCAAACCCTAAACCTAACTCTAACACTAACCCAAACCCAAAGCCTAACCCTAAACTAAACCATAACCCTAACCTTAACGCTAAACCTTACTCTGACCTTAACATAAACCAAAAACCTAACCCTAACCCTAAAACTAACCCAAACCCTAACCCTAACCCTAACCCAAACCCGAAACCTAACCCTAACCCAAATACAAACCCTAACCCTAACCCTAACCCTGACCCAAACCAAACCCTAACCCTAACCCTAACGCTAACCCTAACCCTATCCCAAACCCAAACACTAACGCGAACCCGAACTCTAACCTTCACCCTAACCCAAAACCTAACCCTAACCCTCACCCAAACCCTAACACTACCACTAACCCTAACTCTAAACCAAACCCAAACCCTAAACTTAACCCTAACCCAAACACTAACCCTAACCCTAACCCTAATCCAAACCCTAACCCTAACCCAAACCCTAACCCTAAACCTAACCCTAACCCTAACCCTAACCCAAACCCTAACCCTAACCCTAACCCTAAACCAAACCCAAACCCTAACACTAACACTAACCCAAATCCTAACCCTAAACCTAAACCAAACCGAAATCCAAACCCTAGCCCTAACCGTAAACCTAACCCAAGCCCAAACCTTAACCCTAATACGAAACCTAACCCGAAACCAAACCCCAACCCTAACACTAACCCTAACCCTAAACCTAACCCTAACCCTAACACTATCCCTAACACAAACCAAACCATAACCGTAACCCTAACCCTAACCCTAACCCACACCATAACCCGAACCCTAACCCTAATACTAACCATAACCCAAACCAAACCTTAACACTAACCCTAATCCTAATCCTAACCCTAACCGAAACCCTAACCCTAACCCTAACCCTAACCCTAACCCTAAACTAAACCAAACGCTCACCCTAACCCTAACACTAACCCTAACCCAAACCAAACCCTACCCGCAACGATACCCCAAACACTAACTCTCACCCTAACCCAAACCCTAACTCGAACCCTCATCCTTACCCAAAACCTAATCCTAACCCTAACCCTAACCCTAACCCAAAACCTAACTCTAACCCTCACCATAACCCAAACCCTAACCCTGACCCTAACTCAAACCCTAACCCTAACCCTAACCCAAACCCTAACACTAAACCTAAACCTAACCCTAACCCTAACCCTAACCGTAACCCTAACCCTAACCCTAAGCCTAACCCAAACCCTACCCTTAAACCTAACCCTAAACCAAAATCTAACCCTAAACCTAACTCTAACCCAAACCTAATCCTTAACCGTAACCTTAATCCTAACCCTAACTCTAACCCTACCCCAAGCCCTAAGCATAACCCTAAATCTAACCTTAGACCTTACTCTAACCTTTACCATAACCCTAACCCTAACCCTAACCCAGACCAACCCCTAAGCCTAACCCTAACACTAACATTATCCCTAACCCAAACCAAACCCTAACCATAACCCTAACCATAACCGTAACCCATACCCAAACCCTAACACTAACTCTAACCCTAACCCACACCCTAACCCTAACACTAACACTAACCCTAACCCTAACCAAACCAAACCCTAACTCTAACTTTTACCCTAACCCTAACCTAAACGCTAACCCTAATCCTAACCCTAACCCTAACCCTAACCCAAACCAAACCTAACCCTAACCCTAACCTTAATCCTAACCCTAACCCTAACCCAAACCCTAACACTAACTCTAACACTAAGCCAAACACAAAGCCTAACGCTAAACTAAACCGTAACCCTATCCCATAGCCAAAATCTAACCCTAAACCTAACCCTAAGCAAAACACGAACCCAAACCCTAACCCTAAACCAAACCCTAACCCAAACCCTAACGATAAAACTAACTCTACCCCTAACATAAACCAAAAACCTAACCCTAACCCTTACCCTAACCCTAACCCTAACCCTAATCCAAACCCTAACTCTAACCTTAACCCTAACCCAAACCCGAAACCTAACCCTAACCCAAATACAAATCCTAACCCTAACCCTAACCCTAACCCAAACCAAACCCTAACCCAAACCCAATCACTAACCCTCACCCGATCACTAACCTTATCCCTAACCCAAAACCTAACCCTAACATTCACCCAAACCCTAACACTACAACTAACCCTAACCCTAAACCAAACCCAAACCCTAACCTTAACCCTAATCCAAACACTAACCCTAACCCTAACCCTAATCCAAATCCTAACCGTAACCCAAACCCTAACCCTAAACCTAAACCTAACCCTAACCCTAACCCTTACCCTAACCCAAACCCTAACCCTAAACCTAAACCTAACCAAAACCCTAATGCTAAACCTAACCCTAACCCTAACCCTAACCCTAAACCAAAACCTAACTCTAACCCTAACCCTAACCCTAAACCAAACCCAAACCCTAACACTAACACTAACCATAGCACTAAACCTAACCCTAATCCTAACCCTAACCGTAATCCTAACCCTAAACCTAACCCAAACCCTAACCTTAAACTTAACCCTAAATCAATCCCTAACCCTAAAACTAACTCTAACCCAAACCTATTCCTTAACCGTAACCTTAATCCTAACCCTAACCCTAAGGCTAACCCAAGCCCTAACCCTAACCTTAACCCTTACCCTATCCCTAACACAAACCAAACCCTAACCCTAACCCTAACCATAAACCTAACCCAAACCCAAACCCTAACCCAAAAACTAACCCTAACCCTAAGCCTAACCCAAACCCTAACCTTAAACCTAACCCTAAACCAAACACTAACCCTAAACCTAACTCTAACCCAAACCTATTCCTTAACCATAATCTTAATCCTAACCCTAACCCTAAACCTAACCCAAGCCCTAACCCTAACCCTAAACCTAACCCAAACCCAAACCCTAACCCAAACCCTAACTCTAATCCTAACCCTAACCCTAACCCTAATCCAAACCAAACACTAACCCTAACCCTAACCCTAACCCTAACCCTAACCCCTAACCCCTAAACCTAATCCTTACCCTAAACCAAACCCAACCCCTAACCCTAAAACTAACCTTAACCCAAACACTAACACTAACCCTACCCTAACCCTAACCACCAAATAAACCTAACCCTAAACTTAACCCTAACTCTAACCCAAACGCAAACCCTAACCCTAAAATGAACCCTAACCCTAACCCAAACCCTAACCCTTACACTAACCCTAACCCTAAACCTAATCCTAACCCTAACCCTAACCCAAACCAAACCCTAACCCTAAACCTAACCCTAACCCTAACCCAAAACAAAACCCTAACCCTAACCCTAACCCTAACCCTAACCCAAAACCTAACTCTAACTCTAACCCTAACCCTAAACCAAACCCAATCCCTAACACTAACACTAACCCTAACGCTAACCCTAACCCTAACCGTAACCCTAACCCTAAGCCTAACCCAAAACCTAACCCTAACCCTAACCCTAACCCAAACCCTAACCCTAAACCTTAACCTAACCCAAATCCTAATGCTAAACCTAACCCTAGCCCTAACCCTAACCCTAAACCAAGCCCAAACCCTAACACTAACACTAGCCCAAATCCTAACCCTATACCTAGACCAAGCCGAAAGCCTAACCCTAAACTGAAACCTAACCCGAACCCAAACCCCAACCCTAACACTAACCCTAACCCTAAACCTAACCCTAACCCTAACACTATCCCTAACACAAACCAAACCATAACCGTAACCCTAACCCTAACCCTAACCCACACCATAACCCGAACCCTAACCCTAATACAAACCATAACCCAAACCAAACCCTAACTCTAACCCTAACCCTAATCCTAACCCTAACCGAAACCCTAACCCTAACCCTAACCCTAACCCTAAGCCTAAACAAAACCAAACGCTAACCCTAACCCTAACACTAACCCTAACCCAAACCCTAACCCTAAACCTAACCCTAACCCTCACCCAAACCCTAACACTACCACTAACCCTAACTCTAAACCAAACCCAAACCCTAAACTTAACCCTAAACCAAACACTAACCCTAACCCTAACCCTAATCCAAACCCTAACCTTAAACCAAACCCTAACCCTAACCCTAACCCTAACCCTAACCCTAACCTTAAGCCTAAACAAAACCAAATGGTAACCCTAACCCTAACACTAACCCTAACCCAAACCCTAACCCTAAACCTAACCCTAACCTTAACCCTAACCCTATCCCTAACACAAACCAAACCCTAACCCTAACCCTAACCATAAACCTAACCCAAACCCAAACTCTAACCCAAACCCTAACCCAAAAACTTACCCTAACCCTAACCCTAACCCCCACAATAACCAAACCAAACCCTAACCCTAACTTTTACCCTAACCCTAACCTAAACGCTAACCCTAATCCTAACCCTAACCCTAACCCTAACCCAAAACAAACCCTAACCCTAACCCCAACCTTAATCCTAACCCTAACCATAACCCAAACCCTAACACTAACTCTAACAATAAGCCAAACCCAAAGCCTAACCCTAAACTAAACCGTAACCCTAACCCTAACCCTAACCCTAAACTTAACCCTAACCCTAACCCTAACCCTAACCCAAACCCTAACCTTAACCTAAACCTAACCCAAACCCTAATGCTAAACCTAACCCTAACCCTAACCCTAACCCTAACCCAAAAGCTAATTCTAACCCTAACCCTAACCCTACACCAAACCCAAACCCTAACACTAACACTAACCCTAGCACTAAACCTAACCCTAATCCTAACCCTAACCGTAATCCTAACCCTAACCCTAACCCAAACCCTAACCTTAAACTTAACCCTAAACCAATCCCTAACCCTAAACCTAACTCTAACCCAAACCTATTCCTTAACCGTAACCTGAATCCTAACCCTAACCCTAAGGCTAACCCAAGCCCTAACCCTAACCTTAACCCTAACCCTATCCCTACCACAAACCAAACCCTAACCCTAACCCTAACCATAAACCTAACCCAAACCCAAAACCTAACCCAAACCCTAACCCAAACCCTAACCCAAAAACTTACCCTAAACCTAACCCTAACCCAAACCCTAACCTTAAACCTAACCCTAAACCAAACACTAACCCTAAACCTATCTCTAACGCAAAACTATTCCATAACCATAACCTTAATAATAACACTAACCCTAACCCTAACCCAAACGCTAACCCTAAACCTAACCCTAAACCTAACCCAAACCCAAACCCTAACCCAAACCCTAACTCTAATCCTAACCCTAACCCTAACCCTAATCCAAACCAAACCTTAACCCTAACCCTAACCCTAACCCTAACCCTAACCCTAACCCTAAATCAAACCCTAACCCTAACTCTAACACTAACCCCAAACAAAGCCCAACCCTAAACTAAACCGTAACACTAACCTTAACGCTAAACCTTACTCTGACCTTAACATAAACCAAAACCCTAACCCTAACCCTAAAACTAACCCAAACCCTAACCCTAACCCTAACCCAAACCCTAATTCTAACCCTAACGCTAACCCAAACCCGAAACCTAACCCTAATCCAAATACAAACCCTAACCCTAACCCTAACCCTGACCCAAACCAAACCCTAAACCTAACCCTAACGCTAACCCTAACCCTATCCCAAACCCAAACACTAACGCGAACCCGAACTCTAACCTTCACCCTAACCCAAAACCTAACCCTAACCCTCACCCAAACCCTAACACTACCACTAACCCTAACTCTAAACCAAACCCAAACCCTAAACTTAACCCTAACCCAAACACTAACCCTAACCCTAACCCTAATCCAAACCCTAACCTTAACCCAAACCCTAACCCTAACCCTAACCCTAACCCAAACCCTAAACCTAACCCTAAACCTAAACCTAAACCTAACGCAAACTCTAATGCTAAACCTAACCCTAACCCTAACCCTAACCCTAAACCAAACCCAAACCCTAACACTAACACTAACCCAAATCCTAACCCTAAACCTAAACCAAACCGAAATTCTAACCCTAACCCTAACCGTAAACCTAACCCAAACCCAAACCCTAACCCTAAACTGAAACCTAACCCGAACCCAAACCCCAACCCTAACACTAACCCTAACCCTAAACCTAACCCTAACCCTAACACTATCCCTAACACAAACCAAACCATAACCGTAACCCTAACCCTAACCCTAACCCACACCGTAACCCAAACCCTAACCCTAATACTAACCATAACCCAAACCAAACCCTAACACTAACCCTAACCCTAATCTTAACCCTAACCGAAACCCTAACCCTAACCCTAACCCTAACCCTAAGCCTAAACCTAACCCTAACCCTAACCCAAACTCTAACCCTAACACAAACCCAAACCCAAAGCCTAAGCCGAAACTTAACCGTAATCCTAAACCAAACCCTCACCCTAACCCTCACCCTAACCTTAACCCAAAACCTAACCCTAAACCTAACGAAAACCCTAAACCTAAGGCAAACCCAAACCCTAAACCTAACCCTAACCCAAACCAAACCCTAACCCTAAACCTAACCGTAACCCTAACCCAAAACAAAACCCTAACCCTAAACCTAACCCTAACCCAAAACCTAACTCTAACCCTAACCCTAACCCTAAACCAAACCCAAACCCTAACACTAACACTAATCCTAACCCTAATCCTAACACTAACCGTAACCCTAACCCTAACCCTAACCCAAACACTAACCTTAAACTTAACCCTAAACCAAACCCTAACCCTAAACCTAACTCTAACCCAAACCTAATCCTTAACCGTAACCTTAATCCTAACCCTAACCCTAAGGCTAACCCAAGCCCTAACCCTAATCTTAACCCTAACCCTATCCCTAACACAAACCAAACCCTAACCCTAACCCTAACCATAAACCTAACCCAAACCCTAACACAAAAACTTACCCTAACCCTAACCCTAACACAAACCCTAACCCTAAACCTAACCCTAAACCTAACCCTAACCCAAACCCTAACCCTAACCCAAACCCTAACCCTAAACCTAAACC
>CM069530.1:1067500-1070000 GCA_035773235.1 Eospalax fontanierii | reverse complement strand
ATAACCCTAAGCAAAAACAAACCCAAACCCTAACCCTAAACCAAACCCTAACCCAAACGCTAATGCTAAAACTAACTCTACCCCTAACATAAACCAAAAACCTAAACCTAACCCTAACCCTAACCCTAATCCAAACCCTAACTCTAACCCTAACCGTAACCCAAACCCGAAACCTAACCCTAACCCAAATACAAACCCTAACCCTAACCCTAACCCTAACCCAAACCAAACCCTAACCCAAACCCAAACACTAACCCGAAACCGAACCCTAACCTTAACCCTAACCCAAAACCTAACCCTAACCCTCACCCAAACCCTAACACTACCACTAACCCTAACCATAAACCAAACCCGAACCCTAACCTTAACCCTAATCCAAACACTAACCCTAACCCTAACACTAACCCTAATCCAAACCCTAACCCTAACCCAAACCCCAACCCTAAACCTGACCCTAACCCTAAACCTAACCCTAACCCATACCCTAACCCTAAACCTAACTCTAAGCCAAACCTAATCCTTAACCGTAACCTTAATCCTAACCCTAACCCTAAGGCTAACCGAAGCCCTAACCCTAACCTTAACCCTAAGCCTATCCCTAACATAAACCAAACCCTAACACTAACCCTAACCATAAAGCTAACCCAAACCCAAACCGTAACCCAAAACCTAACCCAAACCCTAACCCAAACACTTACCCTAACCCTAACCCTAACCCAAACCCTAACCTTAAACCTAACCCTAAACCAAACCCTAACCCTAAACCTAACTCTAACCCAAACCTATTCCTTAACCGTAACCTTAATCCTAACCCTAACCCTAACCCTAACCCTAACCCAAGCCCTAACCCTAACCCTAAACCTAACCCTAAACCTAACCCAAACCCAAACCCTAACTGAAACCCTAACCTTAATCCTAACCCTAACCCTAACCAAACCAAACCCTAACCCTAACCCTAACCCTAACCCCAATCCTAAACCTAACCCTAACCCAAACCCTAACTCTAACCCTAACATTAACCCTAACCCAAACCAAATCCTAACCCTAACCCTAACCCTAACCCTAAACCAAAGCCTAACTTTAACCCTACCCTTAACCCTAACCCTAACCCTAAGCCTAACCCAAACGCAAACGCAAACTCTAACCCTAACCCAAAACCTAACCCTAACCCAAAACCTAAAACTAACCCTAAACCTAAACCTAAACCAAAACCAAACCCTAACACTAACAGTAACCATAACCCTAACCCTAACCCAAACCCTAACCCTAACCCTAACCCAAACTCTAAATCTAACCCTAACCCTAACCCTAAACCTAACCCTAACCCAAAACGTAACCCTAACCCTCACCCAAACCGTAACACTACCTCTAAACCTAACCCTAAACCAAACCCAAATCCCTAAACTTAACCCTAACCCAAACACTAACCCTAACCCTAACCCTAACCCTAACCCAAACCCTAACCCTAGGCCTAACCCAAAGCCTAAACCTAACCCTTACTCTAACCCTAACCCTAAGCCAAACCTTAAGCCTAGCCCTAACCCTAAACCAAACCCTAATGCTAAACCTAACCCTAACCCTAATATAAACCAAAAACCTAACCCTACCCCTAACCCTAACCCTAAACCTAAACAAAACCCAAACCCTAACACTTACACCAACCCTAACTCTGAACCTAACCCTAATGCTAACCCTAACCCTAACCCTAACCCAAATCCTAACCTTAAAACTAATACTAAACCAAACCCTAACCCTAACCCTACCCCTAACTCTAACCCTAACCAAAAACACTTACCCAAACCATAAACCTAACCCTAACCCAAACCCTAATCCTAACCCTAACCCTAACCTTAACAGAAAATCTAACCCTAACCGGAACCCAAAACCTAACCCTAACCCTATCCCTAACCCTAACCTAAACGCTAACCCTAATCCTAACCCTAACCTTAACCCTAACCCAAACCAAACCCTAACCCTAATCCTAACCCTAACCCTAACCCAAACCCTAACCCTAACTCTAACACTAACCCAAACCCAAAGCCTAACCCTAAACTAAACCGTAACCCTAACCCAAAGCCTAAATCTAACCCTAAACCTAACCTAAGCAAAACACGAACCCAAACCCTAACCCTAAACCAAACCCTAACCAAAACCCTAACGAAAAAACTAACTCTACACCTAACATAAACCAAAAACCTAAAAAAAAACCCTAACCCTAATCCAAACCCTAACTCTAACCCTAACCGTAACCCAAACCCGAAACCTAACCCTAAACCAAATACAAACCCTAACGCTAACCCTAACCCTAACCCAAACCAAACCCTAACCCAAACCCAAACACTAACCCGAAACCGAACCCTAACCTTAACCCTAACCCAAAACCAAACCCTAACCCTCACCCAAACCCTAACACTACCACTAACCCTAACCCTAAACCAAACCCAAACCCTAACCTTAACCCTAATCCAAACACTAACCCTAACCCTAACACTAACCCTAA
>CM069530.1:1055000-1062500 GCA_035773235.1 Eospalax fontanierii | reverse complement strand
CTAAACTGAAACCTAACCCAAACCCAAACCCCAACCCTAACACTAACCCTAACCCTAAACCTAACCCTAACACTGTCCCTAACACAAACCAAACCATAACCGTAACCCTAACCCTAACCCTAACCCAAACCAAACCCTAACCCTAACCCTAACGCTAACCCTAACCCTAACCCAAACCCAAACACTAACCAGAAAACTAACCCTATCCCTAAACCAAAACCTAACCCTAACTCTAACCGTAACCCTAACCCAAACCCGAACCCTAACCCAAACCCTAACTCTAAAGCTAACGCTAACACAAACCCTAAACCTAACCCTGACCCAAACCCTAAAACTAACCCAAACCCAAACCCAAAACCTATCCCTAAACCGAAACCAACAGTAACCCTAACCTTAACCCAAACCCTAACCCTAACCCTAACACAAAACCTAACCCTAAACCTAAGCCTAACCCCTAAGCCCTAACCCTAACCCTTTCCCTAAACCAAACCCTAACCCTAACACTAACCTTAACCCAACACTAACCCTAACCAAACCAAACCAAACACTAACCCTAACCCTAAACCTAACGCTAACCCAAACCCTAACGCTAACCCAAAACCTAACCCTAACCCAAACCCTAACCCTAAACCTAAATCTAACCCAAACCCTAATGCTAAACCTAACGCTAACCCAAAACCTAACCCTAACCCAAACCCTAACCCTAAACCTAAATCTAACCCAAACCCTAATGCTAAACCTAACCCTAACCCTAACCCTAACCCTAACCCTAACCCTAACCCTAACCCAAAACCTAACACTAACCCTAACCCAAACCAAACCGTAACCCTAAACCTAAACCTAACCCTAACCCAAACCCAAACCCTAACCCTAACCATAACCCTAACCCAAACCCTAACCCTAAACAAAACCAAACGCTAACCCTAACCCTAACACTAACCCTAACCCAAACCCTAACCCTAAACCTAACCCTAACCCTAAACCGAACTCTAACCCTAACCCAAACCCAAACCCAAAGCCTAACCCGAAACTTAACCGTAATCCTAAACCAAACCCTCACCCTAACCCTCACCCTAACCTTAACCCAAAACCTAACCCTAAACCTAACCAAAACCCTAACCCTAAGGCAAACCCAAACCCTAAACCTAACCCTAACCCAAACTCAAACCCTAACAGTAACCCTAAACTTAACCTTAACCATAACCTTAACCCAAACCATAACTCTAACCCTAACCCTAACACAAACCCTAACCCTAACCCTAACCCCTAACCCCTAACCCTAATCCTTACCCTAAACCAAACCCAACCCCTAACCCTAAAACTAACCTTAACCCAAACACTAACCCTAACCCTAACCTAACCCTAACCCCCAAATAAACCTAACCCTAAACTTAATCCTAACTCTAACCCAAACCCAAACCCTAACCCTAAAATGAACCCTAACCCTAACCCAAACCCTAACCCTAACACTAACCTTAACCCTAAACGTAACCCTAACCCTAACCCTAACCCAAACGAAACCCTAACCCTAACCCTAACCCTAACCCAAACCAAAACCCTAACCCTAAAGCTAACCCTAACCCTTACCCTAACCCTAACCCAAAACCTAACTCTAACCCTAACCCTAACCCTAAACCAAACCCAAAACCTAACACTAATACTAACCCTAACCCTAATCCTAACCCTAACCGTAACCCTAACCCTAATCCTAACCCAAACCCTAACCTTAAACTTAACCCTAAACCAAACCCTAACCCTAAACCTAACTCTAACACAAACCTAATCCTTAACCGTAACCTTAATCCTAACCCTAACCCTAAGGCTAACCAAAGCCCTAACCCTAACCTTAACCCTAACCCTATCCCTAACACAAACCAAAGCCTAAACCTAACCCTAACCATAAACCTAACCCAAACCCAAACCCTAACCCAAACCCTAACCCAAACCCTAACCAAAAACTTACCCTAACCCTAACCCTAACCCAAACCCTAACCCTAAACCTAACCCTAACCCTAACCCTAACCCAAACCCTAACCCTAACCCAAACCCTAACCCTAAACCTAACCCTAACCCAAACCCTAATGCTAAACCTAACCCTAACCCTAACCCTAACCCTAACCCTAACCCTAACCCTAAACCAAACCCAAACTCTAACACTAACACTAACCCAAATCCTAACCCTAAACCTAAACCAAACCGAAATCCTAACCCTAACCCTAACCCAAGCCCTAACCCGAATCCTAAACCTAACCCTAAACCTAACCCAAACCCAAACCCTAACCAAAACACTAACCCTAACCCTAACCCAAACAATTACCCTAACCATAATCCTAACCCTAACCCAAACCCTAATCCTAACCCTAACCCTAAACCTAACAAAAACTCTAACCCTAACCTGAACCCAAAACCTAACCCTAACCCTAACCCTAACCTAAACCTAAAGCAAACTTAAACCCTAACCATAAACCTAACGCAAACCCTAACCGTAACCCTAACCCTAACACGAACCCTAACCCTAAGCCTAAACCTAACTCTAGCCAAAACACGAACGCTAAACATAACCCAAAACCAAACCTTAACCCTAACCTTAAACCTAACCCTAACCCAAACACTAACACTAAACCTAACACAAAACCTAAACCAAATCCTAACCCTAACCCTAACCCAAACCCTAACCCTAACCCTAACCCTAACCCAAACCCAAACCCTTTCCATAACCCTAATCCTAACACAAACACAAACCCTAACTCTAAACCTAACCGTAACCCAAAACCTAACCCTAACCCAAAACGTAACAGTAACCCTTACCCTAACCCTAAACCAAACAGAAACCCTAACACTAACACTAAGCCTAACTATAAACCTAACCCTAATCCTAACCCTAACCCTAACCCTAACTCTAAACCTAACCCTAACCCAAACGCTAACCTTAAACCTAACCCTAAACCAAACCCTAACCCTAACCCTAACCCTAACCCTAACGAAAACCCTATCCCGAACCCTAATTTAAGCCTAACCCATACACTAACCCTAATCCTAACCCTAACCCTAACCCAAACCCTAAACTTAACCCAAATCCTTACCCTAACACTAACCCTAAACCTAACCCTTTCCCAAACCCTAACCCTAACCCTAAACCTGACCCTAACCCAAACACTAACCTTAACCCTAACCCTAAGCCTAACCCAAACCCTACCCTTAAACCTAACCCTAAACCAAACCCTAACTCTAAACCTAACTCTAACCCAAACCTAATCCTTAACCGTAAACTTAATCCTAAACCTAACCCTAACCCTAACCCAAGCCCTAACCCTAACCCTAACCCAAACACTTACCCTAACCCTAACCCTAAACCTAACCCTAACCGTAAACTTAATCCTAACCCTAACCCTAACCCTATCCCAAGCCCTAACCCTAACCCTAACCCAAACACTTACCCTAACCATAATCCTAACTCTAACCCAAACCCTAATCCTAACCCTAACACTAACCCTAACACAAACTCTAACCCTCAACCGAACCCAAAACCTAACCCTAACCCTAAACCTAACCTAAACCTAACGCAAACCTAAACCCTAACCGTAACTCTAACCCTAACACCAGCCCTAACCCAAAACAAACCCTAACTCAACCCCTAACCCTAACCCTAATCCAAACCCTAACCCTAAACCTAACCCTAAAACGAACCCTAACCCAAAGCAAAACCTAAACATAAACCTAACCCTACACCTAAACCAAACCAAAACGCTAACACTAACCCTTACCCTAAACCTAACCCAAACCCTAACCCTAACCCAAACGCTAACCCTAAATCTAACCCTAACCCAAACCCTGACCCTAACACTATACCTAACCCTAAACCAAACCCAAACCCTACCTCTAACAGTAACCGTAACCCTAACCCAAACCCTAACCCTAACCCTAACCCTAAATCTAACCCTAACCCAAACCCTAACCCTAACCCTAACTCTAACAGTAACCCTAACCCAAACCAAACCCTAACCGTAACGATAATCCAAACACTAACCCTCACCCTAACCCAAACCCTAACTCTAACCCTCACCCTAACCCAAAGCCTAATCCTAACCCTAACCCTAACCCTAACCCAAAACCTAACTCAAACCCTCACCCTAACCCAAATCCTAACCCTAACCCTAACCCTAAATCTAACCCTAACCCAAACCCTAACCCTAACCCTAACTCTAACAGTAACCCTATCCCAAAACAAAACCTAACCGTAACGATAATCCAAACAGTAACCCTCACCCTAACCCAAACCCTAACTCTAACCCTCACCCTTACCCAAAGCCTAATCCTAACCCTAACCCTAACCCTAACCCTAACCCTAACAGAAAATCTAACCCTAACCGGAACCCAAAACCTAACCCTAACCCTATCCCTAACCCTAACCTAAACGCTAACCCTAATCCTAACCCTAACCTTAACCCTAACCCAAACCAAACCCTAACCCTAATCCTAACCCTAACCCTAACCCAAACCCTAACCCTAACTCTAACACTAACCCAAACCCAAAGCCTAACCCTAAACTAAACCGTAACCCTAACCCAAAGCCTAAATGTAACCCTAAACATAACCCTAAGCAAAAACAAACCCAAACCCTAACCCTAAACCAAACCCTAACCCAAACGCTAATGCTAAAACTAACTCTACCCCTAACATAAACCAAAAACCTAAACCTAACCCTAACCCTAACCCTAATCCAAACCCTAACTCTAACCCTAACCGTAACCCAAACCCGAAACCTAAACCTAACCCAAATACAAACCCTAACCCTAACCCTAACCCTAACCCAAACCAAACCCTAACCCAAACCCAAACACTAACCCGAAACCGAACCCTAACCTTAACCCTAACCCAAAACCTAACCCTAACCCTCACCCAAACCCTAACACTACCACTAACCCTAACCATAAACCAAACCCGAACCCTAACCTTAACCCTAATCCAAACACTAACCCTAACCCTAACACTAACCCTAATCCAAACCCTAACCCTAACCCAAAACCTAACCCTAAACCTAACCCTAACCCTAACCCTAACCCTCACTCAAACCCTAACACTACCACTAACCCTAACCATAAACCAAACCCGAACCCTAACCTTAACCCTAATCCAAACACTAACCCTAACCCTAACCCTAACCCTAAACCAAACCCAAACCCTAACCCAAACCCTAACCCAACCACTTACCCTAACCCTAACCCTAACCCAAACCCTAACCTTAAACCTAACCCTAAACCAAACCCTAACCCTAAACCTAACTCTAACCCAAACCTATTCCTTAACCGTAACCTTAATCCTAAACCTAACCCTAACCCTAACCGAAGCCCTAACCCTAACCCTAAACCTAACCCTAAACCTAACCCAAACCCAAACCCTAACCCAACCCCTAACCTTAATCCTAACCCTAACCCTAACCCTAACCAAACCAAACCCTAACCCTAACCCTAACCCTAACCCCAACCCTAAACCTAACCCTAACCCAAACCCTAACTCTAACCCTAACATTAACCCTAACCCAAACCAAATCCTAACACTAACCCTAACCCTAACCGTAAACCAAAGCCTAACTTTAACCCTACCCTTAACCCTAACCCTAACCCTAAGCCTAACCCAAACGCAAATGCAAACTCTAACCCTAACCCAAAACCTAACCCTAACCCAAAACCTAAAACTAACCCTAAACCTAACCCTAAACCAAAACCAAACCCTAACACTAACAGTAACCCTAACCCTAACCCTAACCCAAACCCTAACCCTAACCCTAACCCAAACTCTAAATCTAACCCTAACCCTTACCCTAAACCTAACCCTAACCCAAAACGTAACCCTAACCCTCACCCAAACCGTAACACTACCTCTAAACCTAACGCTAAACCAAACCCAAATCCCTAAACTTAACACTAACCCAAACACTAACCCTAACCCTAACCCTAACCCAAACCCTAACCCTAAGCCAAACCCTAACCCTAAACCTAACCCTTACTCTAACCCTAACCCTAAACCAAACCCTAACCCTAAACCAAACCCTAAATCAAACCCTAATGCTAAACCTAACCCTAACCCTAATATAAACCAAAAACCTAACCCTACCCCTAACCCTAACCCTAAACCTAAACAAAACCCAAACCCTAACACTTACACCAACCCTAACTCTGAACCTAACCCTAATCCTAACCCTAACCCTAACCCTAACCCAAATCCCAACCTTAAAACTAATACTAAACCAAACCCTAACCCTAACCCTAACCCTAACTCTAACCCTAACCAAAAACACTTACCCTAACCATAAACCTAACCCTAACCCAAACCCTAATCCTAACCCTAACCCTAACCCTAACAGAAAATCTAACCCTAACCGGAACCCAAAACCTAACCCTAACCCTATCCCTAACCCTAACCTAAACGCTAACCCTAATCCTAACCCTAACCTTAACCCTAACCCAAACCAAACCCTAACCCTAATCCTAACCCTAACCCTAACCCAAACCCTAACCCTAACTCTAACACTAACCCAAACCCAAAGCCTAACCCTAAACTAAACCGTAACCCTAACCCAAAGCCTAAATCTAACCCTAAAACTAACCCTAAGCAAAACACGAACCCAAAGCCTAACCCTAAAGCAAACCCTAACCAAAACCCTAACGAAAAAACTAACTCTACACCTAACATAAACCAAAAACCTAAACCAAAACCCTAACCCTAACCCTAATCCAAACCCTAACTCTAACCCTAACCGTAACCCAAACCCGAAACATAACCCTAACCCAAATACAAACCCTAACGCTAACCCTAACCCTAACCCAAACCAAACCCTAACCCAAACCCAAACACTATCCCGAAACCGAACCCTAACCTTAACCCTAACCCAAAACCTAACCCTAACCCTCACCCAAACCCTAACACTACCACTAACCCTAACCCTAAACCAAACCCAAACCCTAACCTTAACCCTAATCCAAACACTAACCCTAACCCTAACACTAACCCTAATCCAAACACTAACCCTAACCCAAACCCTAACCCTAACCCTAACCCTAACCCAAACCCTAACCCTAAGCCAAACCCTAACCCTAAACCTAACCCTTACTCTAACCCTAACCCTAAACCAAACCCTAACCCTAAACCAAACCCTAAATCAAACCCTAATGCTAAACCTAACCCTAACCCTAATATAAACCAAAAACCTAACCCTACCCCTAACCCTAACCCTAAACCTAAACAAAACCCAAACCCTAACACTTACACCAACCCTAACCCTGAACCTAACCCTAATCCTAACCCTAACCCTAACCCTAACCCAAATCCCAACCTTAAAACTAATACTAAACCAAACCCTAACCCTAACCCTAACCCTAACTCTAACCCTAACCAAAAACACTTACCCTAACCATAAACCTAACCCTAACCCAAACCCTAATCCTAACCCTAACCCTAACCCTAACAGAAAATCTAACCCTAACCGGAACCCAAAACCTA
>CM069530.1:1042500-1050000 GCA_035773235.1 Eospalax fontanierii | reverse complement strand
ACTAACCCTAACCCTACCCTAACCCTAACCCCCAAATAAACCTAACCCTAAACTTAATCCTAACTCTAACCCAAACCCAAACCCTAACCTTAAAATGAACCCTAACCCTAACCCAAACCCTAACCCTAACACTAACCCTAACCCTAAACGTAACCCTAACCCTAACCCTAACCCAAACCTATTCCTTAACCGTAACCTTAATCCTAACCATAACCCCAAGGCTAACCCAAGCCCTAACCCTAACCTTAACCCTAACCCTATCCCTAACACAAACCAAACCCTAACACTAACCCTAACCCTAACCCTAACCCAAACCCTAACCCAAACCCTAACCCAAAAACTTACCCTAACCCTAACCCTAACCCTAACCCTAACCCTAACCTTAAACCTAACCCTAAACCAAACACTAACCCTAAACCTAACTCTAACCCAAACCTATTCCTTAACCATAACCTTAATCCTAACCCTAACCCTAACCCTAACCCAAGCCCTAACCCTAACCCTAAACCTAACCCTAAACCTAACCCAAACCCAAACCCTAACCCAAATCCTAACTCTAATCCTAACCCTAACCCTAACCCTAATCCAAACCAAACCCTAACCCTAACCCTCACCCTAACCCTAACCCTAAACCAAACCCTAACCCTAACTCTAACACTAACCCAAACCCAAAGCCTAACCCTAAACTAAACCGTAACCCTAACCCAAACCCTAAATCTAACACTAAACCTAACCCTAACCAAAACACGAACCCAAACCCTAACCCTAAACCAAACCCTAACTCACACCTTAACGCTAAACCTTACTCTGACCTTAACATAAACCAAAAACCTAACCCTAACCCTAAAACTAACCCAAACCCTAATCCTAACCCTAACACAAACCCTAATTCTAACCCTAACCCTAACCCAAACCCGAAACCTAACCCTAACCCAAATACAAACCCTAACCCTAACCCTAACCCTGACCCAAACCAAACCCTAACCCTAACCCTAACGCTAACCCTAACCCTATCCCAAACCCAAACACTAACGCGAACCCAAACTCTAACCTTCACCCTAACCTAAAACCTAACCCTAACCCTCACCCAAACCCTAACACTACCACTAACCCTAACCCTAAACCAAACCCAAACCTAAACTTAACCCTAACCCAAACACTAACCCTAACCCTAACCCTAATCCAAACCCTAACCCTAACCCAAACCCTAACCCTAAACCTAACCCTAACCCTAACCCTAAACCCTAATGCTAAACCTAACCCTAACCCTAACCCTAACCCTAACCCTAACCCTAACCCTAACCCTAACCCTAACCCTAAACCAAACCCAAACCCTAACACTAACACTAACCCAAATCCTAACCCTAAACCTAAACCAAACCGAAATCCTAACCCTAACCCTAACCGTAAACCTAACCCAAACCCAAACCCTAACCCTAAACTGAAACCTAACCCGAACCCAAACCCCAACCCTAACACTAACCCTAACCCTAAACCTAACCCTAACACTGTCCCTAACACAAACCAAACCATAACCGTAACCCTAACCCTAACCCTAACCCAAACCAAACCCTAACCCTAATCCTAACGCTAACTCTAACCCTAACCCAAACCCAAACACTAACCAGAAAACTAACCCTATCCCTAAACCAAAACCTAACCCTAACTCTAACCGTAACCCTAACCCAAACCTGAACCCTAACCCAAACCCTAACTCTAAAGCTAACGCTAACACAAACCCTAAACCTAACCCTGACCCAAACCCTAAAACTAACCCAAACCCAAACCCAAAACCTATCCCTAAACCGAAACCAACAGTAACCCTAACCTTAACCCAAACCCTAACCCTAACCCTAACACAAAACCTAACCCTAAACCTAAGCCTAACCCCTAAGCCCTAACCCTAACCCTTTCCCTAAACCAAACCCTAACCCTAACACTAACCTTAACCCAACACTAACCCTAACCAAACCAAACCAAACCCTAACCCTAACCCTAAACCTAACGCTAACCCAAACCCTAACGTAACCCAAAACCTAACCCTAACCCAAACCCTAACCCTAAACCTAAATCTAACCCAAACCCTAATGCTAAACCTAACCCTAACCCTAACCCTAACCCTAACCCAAAACCTAACACTAACCCTAACCCTAAACCTAACCCTAACCCAAACCCTAATGCTAAACCTAACCCTAACCCTAACCCTAACCCTAACCCTAAACCAAACCCAAACCCTAACACTAACCCTAACCCAAACCCAAACCCTAACCCAAAACCTAACCCTAACCCTAACCCAAACCAAACCGTAATCCTAAACCTAAACCTAACCCTAACCCAAACCCAAACCCTAACCCTAACCATAACCCTAACCCAAACCCTAACCCTAAACAAAACCAAACGCTAACCCTAACCCTAACACTAACCCTAACCCAAACCCTAACCCTAAACCTAACCCTAACCCTAAACCGAACTCTAACCCTAACCCAAACCCAAACCCAAAGCCTAACCCGAAACTTAACCGTAATCCTAAACCAAACCCTCACCCTAACCCTCACCCTAACCTTAACCCAAAACCTAACCCTAAACCTAACCAAAACCCTAACCCTAAGGCAAACCCAAAACCTAAACCTAACCCTAACCCAAACCCAAATCCTAACAGTAACCCTAAACTTAACCTTAACCATAACCTTAACCCAAACCATAACTCTAACCCTAACCCTAACACAAACCCTAACCCTAACCCTAACCCCTAACCCCTAACCCTAATCCTTACCCTAAACCAACCCCAACCCCTAACCCTAAAACTAACCTTACCCCAAACACTAACCCTAACCCTACCCTAACCCTAACCCCCAAATAAACCTAACCCTAAACTTAATCCTAACTCTAACCCAAACCCAAACCCTAACCCTAAAATGAACCCTAACCCTAACCCAAACCCTAACCCTAACACTAACCCTAACCCTAAACGTAACCCTAACCCTAACCCTAACCCTAACCCAAACCAAACCCTAACCCTAACCCTAACCCTAACCCTAACCCAAACCAAAACCCTAACCCTAAACCTAACCCTAACCCTTACCCTAACCCTAACCCAAAACCTAACTCTAACCCTAACCCTAACCCTAAACCAAACCCAAAACCTAACACTAATACTAACCCTAACCCTAATCCTAACCCTAACCGTAACCCTAACCCTAACCCTAACCCAAACCCTAACCTTAAACTTAACCCTAAACCAAACCCTAACCCTAAACCTAACTCTAACACAAACCTAATCCTTAACCGTAACCTTAATCCTAACCCTAACCCTAAGGCTAACCCAAGCCCTAACCCTAACCTTAACCCTAACCCTATCCCTAACACAAACCAAACCCTAACCCTAACCCTAACCATAAACCTAACCCAAAACCAAACCCTAACCCAAACCCTAACCCAAACCCTAAGCCAAAAACTTACCCTAACCCTAACTCTAACCCAAACCCTAACCCTAAACCTAACCCTAACCCTAACCCTAACCCTAACCCAAACCCTAACCCTAACCCAAACCCTAACCCTAAACCTAACCCTAACCCAAACCCTAATGCTAAACCTAACCCTAACCCTAACCCTAACCCTAACCCTAACCCTAAACCAAACCCAAACCCTAACACTAACACTAACCCAAATCCTAACCCTAAACCTAAACCAAACCGAAATCCTAACCCTAACCCTAACCCAAGCCCTAACCCGAATCCTAAACCTAACCCTAAACCTAACCCAAACCCAAACCCTAACCCAAACACTAACCCTAACCCTAACCCAAACAATTACCCTAACCATAATCCTAACCCTAACCCAAACCCTAATCCTAACCCTAACCCTAAACCTAACAAAAACTCTAACCCTAACCTGAACCCAAAACCTAACCCTAACCCTAACCCTAACCTAAACCTAAAGCAAACTTAAACCCTAACCCTAACCCTAACCCTAACGCAAACCCTAACCGTAACCCTAACCCTAACACGAACCCTAACCCAACGCAAACCCTAACCATAAACCTAACCCTACACCTAACCCAAATCCAAAACCTAACCCTAACCCAAACCCTAACCCTAAGCCTAAACCTAACTCTAGCCAAAACACGAACGCTAAACATAACCCAAAACCAAACCTTAACCCTAACCTTAAACCTAACCCTAACCCAAACACTAACACTAAACCTAACACTAAACCTAAACCAAATCCTAACCCTAACCCTAACCCAAACCCTAACCCTAACCCTAACCCTAACCCTAACCCTAACCCAAACCCTTTCCATAACCCTAACCCTAACACAAACACAAACCCTAACTCTAAACCTAACCGTAACCCAAAACCTAACCCTAACCCAAAACGTAACAGTAACCCTTACCCTAATCCTAAACCAAACAGAAACCCTAACAGTAACACTAAGCCTAACTATAAACCTAACCCTAATCCTAACCCTAACCCTAACCCTAACTCTAAACCTAACCCTAACCCAAACGCTAACCTTAAACCTAACCCTAAACCAAACCCTAACCCTAACCCTAACCCTAACCCTAACGAAAACCCTAACCCGAACGCTAATTTAAGCCTAACCCATACACTAACCCTAATCCTAACCCTAACCCTAACCCAAACCCTAAACTTAACCCAAATCCTAACCCTAACACTCACCCTAAACCTAACCCTTTCCCAAACCCTAACCCTAACCCTAAACCTGACCCTAACCCAAACACTAACCTTAACCCTAACCCTAAGCCTAACCCAAACCCTACCCTTAAACCTAACCCTAAACCAAACCCTAACTCTAAACCTAACTCTAACCCAAACCTAATCCTTAACCGTAAACTTAATCCTAACCCTAACCCTAACCCTAAACCAAGCCCTAACCCTAACCCTAACCCAAACACTTACCCTAACCATAATCCTAACTCTAACCCAAACCCTAATCCTAACCCTAACACTAACCCTAACACAAACTCTAACCCTCAACCGAACCCAAAACCTAACCCTAACCCTAACCCTAACCTAAACCTAACGCAAACCTAAACCCTAACCGTAACTCTAACCCTAACACCAGCCCAAACCCAAAACAGACCCTAACTCAACCCCTAACCCTAACCCTAATCCAAACCCTAACCCTAAACCTAACCCTAAAACGAACCCTAACCCAAAGCAAAACCTAACCATAAACCTAACCCTACACCTAAACCAAACCAAAACCCTAACCCTAACCCTTACCCTAAACCTAACCCAAACCCTAACCCTAACCCAAACGCTAACCCTAAATCTAACCCTAACCCAAACCCTGACCCTAACACTATACCTAACCCTAAACCAAACCCAAACCCTAACTCTAACACTAACCGTAACCCTAACCCAAACACTAACCCTAACCCTAACCCTAAATCTAACCCTAACCCAAACCCTAACCCTAACCCTAACTCTAACAGTAACTCTAACCCAAACCAAACCCTAACCGTAACGATAATCCAAACACTAACCCTCACCCTAACCCAAACCCTAACTCTAACCCTCACCCTAACCCAAAGCCTAATCCTAACCCTAACCCTAACCCTAACACAAAACCTAACTCTAACCCTCACCCTAACCCAAACCCTAACCCTAACCCTAAATCTAACCCTAACCCAAACCCTAACCCTAACCCTAACTCTAACAGTAACCCTAACCCAAACCAAACCCTAACCGTAACGATAATCCAAACAGTAACCCTCACCCTAACCCAAACCCTAACTCTAACCCTCACCCTTACCCAAAGCCTAATCCTAACCCTAACCCTAACCCTAAACCAAAACCTAACTCTAACCCTCACCCTAACCCAAACCCTAACCCTAACCCTAACCCTAAATCTAACCCTAACCCAAACCCTAACCCTAACCCTAACTCTAACAGTAACCGTAACCCAAACCAAACCCTAACCGTAACGATAATCCAAACAGTAACCCTCACCCTAACCCAAACCCTAACTCTAACCCTCACCCTTACCCAAAGCCTAATCCTAACCCTAACCCTAACCCTAAACCAAAACCTAACTCTAACCCTCACCCTAACCCAAACCCTAACCCTAACCCTAACTCAAACCCTAACCCTAACCCTAACCCAAACCCTAACACTAAACCTAACCCTAACCCTAACCCTAACCGTAACCCTAACCCTAACCCTAAGCCTAACCCAAACCCTACCCTTAAACCTAACCCTAAACCAAAACCTAACCCTAACCCTAACCCTAACCCAAAACCTAACTCTAACCCTCACCCTAACCCAAACCCTAACCCTAACCCTAACCCTAAATCTAACCCTAACCCAAACCCTAACCCTAACCCTAACTGTAACAGTAACCCTAACCCAAACCAAACCCTAACCGTAACGATAATCCAAACAGTAACCCTCACCCTAACCCAAACCCTAACTCTAACCCTCACTCTTACCCAAAGCCTAATCCTAACCCTAACTCTAACCCTAACCCAAGCCCTAACCATAACACTAAACCTAATCCTAAACCTAACCCTAACCTTAACCATAACCCTAACCCTAACCCTAACCCTAACCCAGATCAAACCCTAACCCTATCCCTAACACTAACATTATCCCTAACCCAAACCAAACCCTAACCATAACCCTAACCCTAACCCTAACCCATACCCAAACCCTAACACTAAACCTAACCCTGACCCACAACCTAACCCTAACCCTAACACTAACACTAACCCTAACCAAACCAAACCAAACCCTAACCCTAACTTTTACCCAAACCCTAACCTAAACGCTAACCCTAATCCTAACCCTAACCATAACCCTAACGCCAACCAAACCCTAACCCTAACCCTAACCTTAATCCTAACCCTAACCCTAACCCAAACCCTAACCCTAACTCTAACATTAAGCCAAACCCAAAGCCTAACCCTAAACTAAACCGTAACCCTATCCCAAAGCCTAAATCTAACCCTAAACCTAACCCTAAGCAAAACACGAACCCAAACCCTAACCCTAAACCAAACATTAACCCAAACCCTAACGATAAAACTAACTCTACCCCTAACATAAACCAAAACCCTAACCCTAACCCTAACCCTAATCCAAACCCTAACTCTAACCCTAACCCTAACCCAAGCCCGAAACCTAACCCTAACCCAAATACACACCCTAACCCTAACCCTAAAACTAACCCAAACCAAACCCTAACCCAAACCCAAACACTAACCCTCACCCGAACCCTAACCTTAACCCTAACCCAAAACCTAACCCTAACCCTCACCCAAACCCTAACACTACAACTAACCCTAACCCTAAACCAAACCCAAACCCTAACCTTAAACTTAACCCTAAACCAATCCCTAACCCTAAACCTAACTCTAACCCAAACCCTAACACTAACCCTAAACTAAACCCTAACCCTAAACATAACCCTAACCCTAACCCTAAACCTAAACCTAAACCTAACGCAAACCTAAACCCTAGACGTAACCGTAACAC
>CM069530.1:1030000-1035000 GCA_035773235.1 Eospalax fontanierii | reverse complement strand
CCTAACCCTAAACCTAACCCTAACACACACCCTAACCCTAAACCTAACTCTAAGCCAAACCTAATCCTTAACCGTAACCTTAATCCTAACCCTAACCCTAAGGCTAACCCAAGCCCTAACCCTAACCTTAACCCTAACCCTATCCCTAACATAAACCAAACCCTAACACTAACCCTAACCATAAAGCTAACCCAAACCCAAACCGTAACCCAAAACCTAACCCAAACCCTAACCCAAACACTTACCCTAACCCTAACCCTAACCCAAACCCTAACCTTAAACCTAACCCTAAACCAAACCCTAACCCTAAACCTAACTCTAACCCAAACCTATTCCTTAACCGTAACCTTAATCCTAACCCTAACCCTAACCCTAACCCTAACCCAAGCCCTAACCCTAACCCTAAACCTAACCCTAAACCTAACCCAAACCCAAACCCTAACTGAAACCCTAACCTTAATCCTAACCCTAACCCTAACCAAACCAAACCCTAACCCTAACCCTAACCCTAACCCCAATCCTAAACCTAACCCTAACCCAAACCCTAACTCTAACCCTAACATTAACCCTAACCCAAACCAAATCCTAACCCTAACCCTAACCCTAACCCTAAACCAAAGCCTAACTTTAACCCTACCCTTAACCCTAACCCTAACCCTAAGCCTAACCCAAACGCAAACGCAAACTCTAACCCTAACCCAAAACCTAACCCTAACCCAAAACCTAAAACTAACCCTAAACCTAAACCTAAACCAAAACCAAACCCTAACACTAACAGTAACCATAACCCTAACCCTAACCCAAACCCTAACCCTAACCCTAACCCAAACTCTAAATCTAACCCTAACCCTAACCCTAAACCTAACCCTAACCCAAAACGTAACCCTAACCCTCACCCAAACCGTAACACTACCTCTAAACCTAACCCTAAACCAAACCCAAATCCCTAAACTTAACCCTAACCCAAACACTAACCCTAACCCTAACCCTAACCCTAACCCAAACCCTAACCCTAAGCCAAACCCTAACCCTAAACCTAACCCTTACTCTAACCCTAACCCTAAACCAAACCCTAACCCTAAACCTAACCCTAAACCAAACCCTAATGCTAAACCTAACCCTAACCCTAATATAAACCAAAAACCTAACCCTACCCCTAACCCTAACCCTAAACCTAAACAAAACCCAAACCCTAACACTTACACCAACCCTAACTCTGAACCTAACCCTAATGCTAACCCTAACCCTAACCCTAACCCAAATCCTAACCTTAAAACTAATACTAAACCAAACCCTAACCCTAACCCTACCCCTAACTCTAACCCTAACCAAAAACACTTACCCAAACCATAAACCTAACCCTAACCCAAACCCTAATCCTAACCCTAACCCTAACCTTAACAGAAAATCTAACCCTAACCGGAACCCAAAACCTAACCCTAACCCTATCCCTAACCCTAACCTAAACGCTAACCCTAATCCTAACCCTAACCTTAACCCTAACCCAAACCAAACCCTAACCCTAATCCTAACCCTAACCCTAACCCAAACCCTAACCCTAACTCTAACACTAACCCAAACCCAAAGCCTAACCCTAAACTAAACCGTAACCCTAACCCAAAGCCTAAATCTAACCCTAAACCTAACCTAAGCAAAACACGAACCCAAACCCTAACCCTAAACCAAACCCTAACCAAAACCCTAACGAAAAAACTAACTCTACACCTAACATAAACCAAAAACCTAAAAAAAAACCCTAACCCTAATCCAAACCCTAACTCTAACCCTAACCGTAACCCAAACCCGAAACCTAACCCTAAACCAAATACAAACCCTAACGCTAACCCTAACCCTAACCCAAACCAAACCCTAACCCAAACCCAAACACTAACCCGAAACCGAACCCTAACCTTAACCCTAACCCAAAACCAAACCCTAACCCTCACCCAAACCCTAACACTACCACTAACCCTAACCCTAAACCAAACCCAAACCCTAACCTTAACCCTAATCCAAACACTAACCCTAACCCTAACACTAACCCTAATCCAAACACTAACCCTAACCCAAACCCTAACCCTAAACCTAACCCTAACCCTAACCCTAACCCTAACCCTAACCCAAACCCTAACCCTAAACCTAAACCTAATCCAAACCCTAATGATAAACTTGACCCTAAACCTAACCCTAAAACTAACCCAAAACATAACTCTAACCCTAACCCTAACCCTAAACCAAACCCAAACCCTAACATTAACACTAACCCTAACACTAAACCTAACCCTAATCCTAACCCTAACCGTAACCCTAACCCTAACCCTAACCCAAACACTAACCTTAAACTTAACGCTTAACCATACCCTAACCCTAAACCTAACTCTAACCCAAACCTAATCCTTAACCGTAACCTTAATCGTAACCCTAACCCTAAGGCTAACCCAAGCCCTAACCCTAACCTTAACCCTAACCCTATCCCTAACACAAACCAAACCCTAACACTAACCCTAACCATAAACCTAACCCAATCCAAAACCGTAACCCAAACCCTAACCCAAAACCTAACCCAAACACTTACCCTAACCCTAACCCTCACCCAAGCCCTAACCCTAACCCTAAACCTAACCCTAAACCTAACCCAAACCCAAACCCTAACCCAAACCCTAACCTTAATCCTAACCCTAACCCTAACCCTAACCCTAACCCAAACCCTTTCCCTAACCCTAACCCTAACACAAACACAAACCCTAACTCTAAACCTAACCGTAACCCAAAACCTAACCCTAACCCAAAACGTAACAGTAACCCTAACCCTAACCCTAAACCAAACAGAAACCCTAACACTAACACTAACCCTAACTATAAACATAACCCTAATCCTAACCCTAACCCTAACCCTAACTCTAAACCTAACCCTAACCCAAACGCTAACCTTAAACCTAACCCTAAACCAAACCCTAAACCTAACCCTAACCCTAACGAAAACCCTAACCCGAACCCTAATCTTAAGCCTAACCCATACACTAACCCTAATCCTAACCCTAACCCTAACCCAAACCCTAAACTTAACCCACATCCTAACCCTAACACTAACCCTAAACCTAAACCTTTCCCAAACCCTAACCCTAACCCTAAACCTGACCCTAACCCAAACACTAACCTTAACCCTAACCCTAAGCCTAACCCAAACCCTACCCTTAAACCTAACCCTAAACCAAACCCTAACTCTAAACCTAACTCTAACCCAAACCTAATCCTTAAGCGTAAACTTAATCCTAAACCTAACCCTAACCCTAACCCAAGCCCTAACCCTAACCCTAACCCAAACACTTACCCTAACCATAATCCTAACCCTAACCCAAACCCTAATCCTAACCCTAACCCTAACCCTAACACAAACTCTAACCCTAAACCGAACCCAAAACCTAACCCTAACCCTAACCCTAACCTAAACCTAACGCAAACCTAAACCTAATCGTAACTCTAACCCTAACACCAGCCCTAACCCAAAACAAACCCTAACTCAACCCCTAACCCTAACCCTAATCCAAACCCTAACCCTAAACCTAACCCTAAAACGAACCCTAACCCAAAGCAAAACCTAACCATAAACCTAACCCTACACCTAAACCAAACCCAAACCCTAATCCTAACCCTTACCCTAAACCTAACCCAAACCCTAACCCTAACCCAAACACTAACCCTAAATCTAACCCTAACCCAAACCCTGACCCTAACACTAAACCTAACCCTAAACCAAACCCAAACCCTAACTCTAACACTAACCCTAACCCTAACCCAAACCCAAACCCTAACCCTAACCCTAACCCTAAATCTAACCCTAACCCAAACCCTAACCCTATCCCTAACTCTAACAGTAACCCTAACGCAAACCAAATCCTAACCGTAACGATAACGCAAACACTAACCCCCACCCTAACCCAAACCCTAACTCTAACCCTCACCCTAACTCAAAGCCTAATCCTAACCCTAACCCTAACCCTAACCCAAAACCTAACTCTAACCCTCACCCTAACCCAAACCCTAACCCTAACCCTAACTCAAACCCTAACCCAAACCCTAACCCAAACCCTAACACTAAACCTAACCCTAACCGTAACCCTAACCGTAACCCTAACCCTAACCCTAAGCCTAACCCAAACCCTACCCTTAAACCTAACCCTAAAACAAAACCTAACCCTAAACCTAACTCTAACCCAAACCTAATCCTTAACCGTAACCTTAATCCTAACCCTAACCCTAACCCTAACCCAAGCCCTAACCATAACCCTAAACCTAATCCTAAACCTAACCCTAACCTTAACCCTAACCCTAACCCTAACCCTAACCCAGATCAAACCCTAACCCTAACCCTAACACTAACATTGTCCCTAACCCAAACCAAACCCTAACCATAACCCTAACCCTAACCCTAACCCATACCCAAACCCTAACACTAACCCTAACCCTAATCACACCCTAACCCTATCCCTAACACTAACACTAACCCTAATCAAACCAAACCCTAACCCTAACTTTTACCCTAACCCTAACCTAAACGCTAAACCTAATCCTAACCCTAACCCTAACCCTAACCCAAACCAAACCCTAACCCTAACCCTAACCTTAATGCTAACCCTATCCCTAACCCAAACCCTAACCCTAACTCTAACACTAAGCCAAACCCAAAGCCTAACCCTAAACTAAACAGTAACCCTACCCCAAAGCCTAAATCTAACCCTAAACCTAACCCTAAGCAAAACACGAACCCAAACCCTAACCCTAAACCAAACCCTAACCCAAACCCTAACGATAAAACTAACTCTACCCCTAACATAAACCATAAACATAACCCTAACCCTAACCCTAACCCTAACCCTAACCCTAATCCAAACCCTAACTCTAACCCTAACCGTAACCCAAACCCGAAACCTAACCCTAACCCAAATACAAACCCTAACCCTAACCCTAACCCTAACCCTAACCCAAACCAAACCCTAACC
>CM069530.1:1012500-1015000 GCA_035773235.1 Eospalax fontanierii | reverse complement strand
CTAAACCTAACTCTAACCCAAACCTATTCCTTAACCGTAACCTTAATCCTAAACCTAACCCTAACCCTAACCGAAGCCCTAACCCTAACCCTAAACCTAACCCTAAACCTAACCCAAACCCAAACCCTAATCCAAACCCTAACCTTAATCCTAACCCTAACCCTAACCCTAACCAAACCAAACCCTAACCCTAACCCTAACCCTAACCCCAACCCTAAACCTAACCCTAACCCAAACCCTAACTCTAACCCTAACATTAACCCTAACCCAAACCAAATCCTAACACTAACCCTAACCCTAACCATAAACCAAAGCCTAACTTTCACCCTACCCTTACCCCTAACCCTAACCCTAAGCCTAACCCAAACGCAAATGCAAACTCTAACCCTAACCCAAAACCTAACCCTAACCCAAAACCTAAAACTAACCCTAAACCTAACCCTAAACCAAAACCAAACCCTAACACTAACAGTAACCCTAACCCTAACCCTAACCCAAACCCTAACCCTAACCCTAACCCAAACTCTAAATCTAACCCTAACCCTAACCCTAAACCTAACCCTAACCCAAAACGTAACCCTAACCCTCACCCAAACCGTAACACTACCTCTAAACCTAACGCTAAACCAAACCCAAATCCCTAAACTTAACACTAACCCAAACACTAACCCTAACCCTAACCCTAACCCAAACCCTAACCCTAAGCCAAACCCTAACCCTAAACCTAACCCTTACTCTAACCCTAACCCTAAACCAAACCCTAACCCTAAACCAAACCCTAAATCAAACCCTAATGCTAAACCTAACCCTAACCCTAATATAAACCAAAAACCTAACCCTACCCCTAACCCTAACCCTAAACCTAACCAAAACCCCAACCCTCACACTTACACCAACCCTAACTCTGAACCTAACCCTAATCCTAACCCTAACCCTAACCCTAACCCAAATCCCAACCTTAAAACTAATACTAAACCAAACCCTAACCCTAACCCTAACCCTAACTCTAACCCTAACCAAAAACACTTACCCTAACCATAAACCTAACCCTAACCCAAACCCTAATCCTAACCCTAACCCTAACCCTAACAGAAAATCTAACCCTAACCGGAACCCAAAACCTAACCCTAACCCTATCCCTAACCCTAACCTAAACGCTAACCCTAATCCTAACCCTAACCTTAACCCTAACCCAAACCAAACCCTAACCCTAATCCTAACCCTAACCCTAACCCAAACCCTAACCCTAACTCTAACACTAACCCAAACCCAAAGCCTAACCCTAAACTAAACCGTAACCCTAACCCAAAGCCTAAATCTAACCCTAAAACTAACCCTAAGCAAAACACGAACCCAAAGCCTAACCCTAAAGCAAACCCTAACCAAAACCCTAACGAAAAAACTAACTCTACACCTAACATAAACCAAAAACCTAAACCAAAACCCTAACCCTAACCCTAATCCAAACCCTAACTCTAACCCTAACCGTAACCCAAACCCGAAACATAACCCTAACCCAAATACAAACCCTAACGCTAACCCTAACCCTAACCCAAACCAAACCCTAACCCAAACCCAAACACTATCCCGAAACCGAACCCTAACCTTAACCCTAACCCAAAACCTAACCCTAACCCTCACCCAAACCCTAACACTACCACTAACCCTAACCCTAAACCAAACCCAAACCCTAACCTTAACCCTAATCCAAACACTAACCCTAACCCTAACACTAACCCTAATCCAAACACTAACCCTAACCCAAACCCTAACCCTAAACCTAACCCTAACCCTAACCCTAACCCTAACCCTAACCCAAACCCTAACCCTAAACCTAAACCTAATCCAAACCCTAATGATAAACTTGACCCTAAACCTAACCCTAAAACTAACCCAAAACATAACTCTAACCCTAACCCTAACCCTAAACCAAACCCAAACCCTAACATTAACACTAACCCTAACACTAAACCTAACCCTAATCCTAACCCTAACCGTAACCCTAACCCTAACCCTAACCCAAACACTAACCTTAAACTTAACGCTTAACCATACCCTAACCCTAAACCTAACTCTAACCCAAACCTAATCCTTAACCGTAACCTTAATCCTAACCCTAACCCTAAGGCTAACCCAAGCCCTAACCCTAACCTTAACCCTAAACCTATCCCTAACACAAACCAAACCCTAACACTAACCCTAACCATAAACCTAACACAAACCCAAACCGTAACCCAAACCCTAACCCAAACCCTAACCCAAACACTTACCCTAACCCTACCCCTCACCCAAGCCCTAACCCTAACCCTAAACCTAACCCTAAACCTAACCGAATCCCAAACCCTAACCCAAACCCTAACCTTAATCCTAACCCTAACCCTAACCCTAACCCAAACCCTTTCCCTAACCCTAACCCTAACACAAACACAAACCCTAACTCTAAACCTAACCGTAACCCAAAACCTAACCCTAACCCAAAACGTAACAGTAACCCTAACCC
>CM069530.1:992500-1007500 GCA_035773235.1 Eospalax fontanierii | reverse complement strand
CTAACCCTAACCCTAACCGTAAACCTAACCCAAACCCAAACCCTAACCCTAAACTGAAACCTAACCCGAACCCAAACCCCAACCCTAACACTAACCCTAACCCTAAACCTAACCCTAACACTGTCCCTAACACAAACCAAACCATAACCGTAACCCTAACCCTAACCCTAACCCAAACCAAACCCTAACCCTAATCCTAACGCTAACTCTAACCCTAACCCAAACCCAAACACTAACCAGAAAACTAACCCTATCCCTAAACCAAAACCTAACCCTAACTCTAACCGTAACCCTAACCCAAACCTGAACCCTAACCCAAACCCTAACTCTAAAGCTAACGCTAACACAAACCCTAAACCTAACCCTGACCCAAACCCTAAAACTAACCCAAACCCAAACCCAAAACCTATCCCTAAACCGAAACCAACAGTAACCCTAACCTTAACCCAAACCCTAACCCTAACCCTAACACAAAACCTAACCCTAAACCTAAGCCTAACCCCTAAGCCCTAACCCTAACCCTTTCCCTAAACCAAACCCTAACCCTAACACTAACCTTAACCCAACACTAACCCTAACCAAACCAAACCAAACCCTAACCCTAACCCTAAACCTAACGCTAACCCAAACCCTAACGTAACCCAAAACCTAACCCTAACCCAAACCCTAACCCTAAACCTAAATCTAACCCAAACCCTAATGCTAAACCTAACCCTAACCCTAACCCTAACCCTAACCCAAAACCTAACACTAACCCTAACCCTAAACCTAACCCTAACCCAAACCCTAATGCTAAACCTAACCCTAACCCTAACCCTAACCCTAACCCTAACCCTAAACCAAACCCAAACCCTAACACTAACCCTAACCCAAACCCAAACCCTAACCCAAACCCTAACCCTAACCCTAACCCAAACCAAACCGTAATCCTAAACCTAAACCTAACCCTAACCCTAACCCAAACCCAAACCCTAACCCTAACCATAACCCTAACCCAAACCCTAACCCTAAACAAAACCAAACGCTAACCCTAACCCTAACACTAACCCTAACCCAAACCCTAACCCTAAACCTAACCCTAACCCTAAACCGAACTCTAACCCTAACCCAAACCCAAACCCAAAGCCTAACCCGAAACTTAACCGTAATCCTAAACCAAACCCTCACCCTAACCCTCACCCTAACCTTAACCCAAAACCTAACCCTAAACCTAACCAAAACCCTAACCCTAAGGCAAACCCAAAACCGAAACCTAACCCTAACCCAAACCCAAACCCTAACACTATCCCTAAACTTAACCTTAACCATAACCTTAACCCAAACCATAACTCTAACCCTACCCCTACCACAAACCCTAACCCTAACCCTAACCCCTAACCCCTAACCCTAATCCTTACCCTAAACCAAACCCAACCCCTAACCCTAAAACTAACCTTAACCCAAACACTAACCCTAACCCTACCCTAACCCTAACCCCCAAATAAACCTAACCCTAAACTTAATCCTAACTCTAACCCAAACCCAAACCCTAACCCTAAAATGAACCCTAACCCTAACCCAAACCCTAACCCTAACACTAACCCTAACCCTAAACGTAACCCTAACCCTAACCCTAACCCTAACCCAAACCAAACCCTAACCCTAACCCTAACCCTAACCCTAACCCAAACCAAAACCCTAACCCTAAACCTAACCCTAACCCTTACCCTAACCCTAACCCAAAACCTAACTCTAACCCTAACCCTAACCCTAAACCAAACCCAAAACCTAACACTAATACTAACCCTAACCCTAATCCTAACCCTAACCGTAACCCTAACCCTAACCCTAACCCAAACCCTAACCTTAAACTTAACCCTAAACCAAACCCTAACCCTAAACCTAACTCTAACACAAACCTAATCCTTAACCGTAACCTTAATCCTAACCCTAACCCTAAGGCTAACCCAAGCCCTAACCCTAACCTTAACCCTAACCCTATCCCTAACACAAACCAAACCCTAACCCTAACCCTAACCATAAACCTAACCCAAAACCAAACCCTAACCCAAACCCTAACCCAAACCCTAAGCCAAAAACTTACCCTAACCCTAACCCTAACCCAAACCCTAACCCTAAACCTAACCCTAACCCTAACCCTAACCCAAACCCTAACCCTAACCCAAACCCTAACCCTAAACCTAACCCTAACCCAAACCCTAATGCTAAACCTAACCCTAACCCTAACCCTAACCCTAACCCTAACCCTAAACCAAACCCAAACCCTAACACTAACACTAACCCAAATCCTAACCCTAAACCTAAACCAAACCGAAATCCTAACCCTAACCCTAACCCAAGCCCTAACCCGAATCCTAAACCTAACCCTAAACCTAACCCAAACCCAAACCCTAACCCAAACACTAACCCTAACCCTAACCCAAACAATTACCCTAACCATAATCCTAACCCTAACCCAAACCCTAATCCTAACCCTAACCCTAAACCTAACAAAAACTCTAACCCTAACCTGAACCCAAAACCTAACCCTAACCCTAACCCTAACCTAAACCTAAAGCAAACTTAAACCCTAACCCTAACCCTAACCCTAACCCAAACCCTAACCGTAACCCTAACCCTAACACGAACCCTAACCCAACGCAAACCCTAACCATAAACCTAACCCTACACCTAACCCAAATCCAAAACCTAACCCAAACCCAAACCCTAACCCTAAGCCTAAACCTAACTCTAGCCAAAACACGAACGCTAAACATAACCCAAAACCAAACCTTAACCCTAACCTTAAACCTAACCCTAACCCAAACACTAACACTAAACCTAACACTAAACCTAAACCAAATCCTAACCCTAACCCTAACCCAAACCCTAACCCTAACCCTAACCCTAACCCTAACCCTAACCCAAACCCTTTCCATAACCCTAACCCTAACACAAACACAAATCCTAACTCTAAACCTAACCGTAACCCAAAACCTAACCCTAACCCAAAACGTAACAGTAACCCTTACCCTAATCCTAAACCAAACAGAAACCCTAACACTAACACTAAGCCTAACTATAAACCTAACCCTAATCCTAACCCTAACCCTAACCCTAACTCTAAACCTAACCCTAACCCAAACGCTAACCTTAAACCTAACCCTAAACCAAACCCTAACCCTAACCCTAACCCTAACCCTAACGAAAACCCTAACCCGAACGCTAATTTAAGCCTAACCCATACACTAACCCTAATCCTAACCCTAACCCTAACCCAAACCCTAAACTTAACCCAAATCCTAACCCTAACACTCACCCTAAACCTAACCCTTTCCCAAACCCTAACCCTAACCCTAAACCTGACCCTAACCCAAACACTAACCTTAACCCTAACCCTAAGCCTAACCCAAACCCTACCCTTAAACCTTACCCTAAACCAAACCCTTACTCTAAACCTAACTCTAACCCAAACCTAATCCTTAACCGTAAACTTAATCCTAACCCTAACCCTAACCCTAAACCAAGCCCTAACCCTAACCCTAACCCAAACACTTACCCTAACCATAATCCTAACTCTAACCCAAACCCTAATCCTAACCCTAACACTAACCCTAACACAAACTCTAACCCTCAACCGAACCCAAAACCTAACCCTAACCCTAACCCTAACCTAAACCTATCGCAAACCTAAACCCTAACCGTAACTCTAACCCTAACACCAGCCCAAACCCAAAACAGACCCTAACTCAACCCCTAACCCTAACCCTAATCCAAACCCTAACCCTAAACCTAACCCTAAAACGAACCCTAACCCAAAGCAAAACCTAACCATAAACCTAACCCTACACCTAAACCAAACCAAAACCCTAACCCTAACCCTTACCCTAAACCTAACCCAAACCCTAACCCTAACCCAAACGCTAACCCTAAATCTAACCCTAACCCAAACCCTGACCCTAACACTATACCTAACCCTAAACCAAACCCAAACCCTAACTCTAACACTAACCGTAACCCTAACCCAAACACTAACCCTAACCCTAACCCTAAATCTAACCCTAACCCAAACCCTAACCCTAACCCTAACTCTAACAGTAACTCTAACCCAAACCAAACCCTAACCGTAACGATAATCCAAACACTAACCCTCACCCTAACCCAAACCCTAACTCTAACCCTCACCCTAACCCAAAGCCTAATCCTAACCCTAACCCTAACCCTAACCCAAAACCTAACTCTAACCCTCACCCTAACCCAAACCCTAACCCTAACCCTAACCCTAAATCTAACCCTAACCCAAACCCTAACCCTAACCCTAACTCTAACAGTAACCCTAACCCAAACCAAACCCTAACCGTAACGATAATCCAAACAGTAACCCTCACCCTAACCCAAACCCTAACTCTAACCCTCACCCTTACCCAAAGCCTAATCCTAACCCTAACCCTAACCCTAAACCAAAACCTAACTCTAACCCTCACCCTAACCCAAACCCTAACCCTAACCCTAACCCTAAATCTAACCCTAACCCAAACCCTAACCCTAACCCTAACTCTAACAGTAACCGTAACCCAAACCAAACCCTAACCGTAACGATAATCCAAACAGTAACCCTCACCCTAACCCAAACCCTAACTCTAACCCTCACCCTTACCCAAAGCCTAATCCTAACCCTAACCCTAACCCTAAACCAAAACCTAACTCTAACCCTCACCCTAACCCAAACCCTAACCCTAACCCTAACTCAAACCCTAACCCTAACCCTAACCCAAACCCTAACACTAAACCTAACCCTAACCCTAACCCTAACCGTAACCCTAACCCTAACCCTAAGCCTAACCCAAACCCTACCCTTAAACCTAACCCTAAACCAAAACCTAACCCTAACCCTAACCCTAACCCAAAACCTAACTCTAACCCTCACCCTAACCCAAACCCTAACCCTTACCCTAACCCTAAATCTTACCCTAACCCAAACCCTAACCCTATCCCTAACTCTAACAGTAACCCTAACCCAAACCAAACCCTAACCGTAACGATAAACCAAACAGTAACCCTCACGCTAATCCAAACGCTAACTCTAACCCTCACCCTTACCCAAAGCCTAATCCTAACCCTAACCCTAACCCTAACCCAAGCCCTAACCATAACACTAAACCTAATCCTAAACCTAACCCTAACCTTAACCATAACCCTAACCCTAACCCTAACCCTAACCCAGATCAAACCCTAACCCTATCCCTAACACTAACATTATCCCTAACCCAAACCAAACCCTAACCATAACCCTAACCCTAACCCTAACCCATACCCAAACCCTAACACTAAACCTAACCCTGACCCACAACCTAACCCTAACCCTAACACTAACACTAACCCTAACCAAACCAAACCAAACCCTAACCCTAACTTTTACCCAAACCCTAACCTAAACGCTAACCCTAATCCTAACCCTAACCATAACCCTAACGCCAACCAAACCCTAACCCTAACCCTAACCTTAATCCTAACCCTAACTCTAACCCAAACCCTAACCCTAACTCTAACATTAAGCCAAACCCAAAGCCTAACCCTAAACTAAACCGTAACCCTATCCCAAAGCCTAAATCTAACCCTAAACCTAACCCTAAGCAAAACACGAACCCAAACCCTAACCCTAAACCAAACATTAACCCAAACCCTAACGATAAAACTAACTCTACCCCTAACATAAACCAAAAACCTAACCCTAACCCTAACCCTAATCCAAACCCTAACTCTAACCCTAACCCTAACCCAAGCCCGAAACCTAACCCTAACCCAAATACACACCCTAACCCTAACCCTAAAACTAACCCAAACCAAACCCTAACCCAAACCCAAACACTAACCCTCACCCGAACCCTAACCTTAACCCTAACCCAAAACCTAACCCTAACCCTCACCCAAACCCTAACACTACAACTAACCCTAACCCTAAACCAAACCCAAACCCTAACCTTAAACTTAACCCTAAACCAATCCCTAACCCTAAACCTAACTCTAACCCAAACCTATTCCTTAACCGTAACCTTAATCCTAACCCTAACCCTTAGGCTAACCCAAGCCCTAACCCTAACCTTAACCCTAACCCTATCCCTAACACAAACCAAACCCTAACACTAACCCTAACCATAAACCTAACCCAAACCCAAACCCTAACCCAAACCCTAACCCAAAATCTAACCCAAAAACTTACCCTAAACCTAACCCTAACCCAAACCCTAACCTTAAACCTAACCCTAAACCAAACACTAACCCTAAACCTAACTCTAAACCAAACCTATTCCTTAACCATAACCTTAATCCTAACCCTAACCCTAACCCTAACCCAAGCCCTAACCCTAACCCTAAACCTAACCCTAAACCTAAACCAAACCCAAACCCTAACCCAAACCCTAACTCTAATCCTAACCCTAACCCTAACCCTAATCCAAACCAAACCCTAACCCTAACCCTAACACTAACCCTAACCCTAACCCTAACCCTAAACCAAACATTAACCCTAACTCTAACACTAACCCAAACCCAAAGTCTAACCCTAAACTAAAACGTAACCCTAACCCCAACCCTAAATCTAACCCTAAACCTAACCCTAACAAAAACACGAACCCAAACCCTAACCCTAAACCAAACCCTAACTCACACCTTAACGCTAAACCTTACTCTGACCTTAACATAAACCAAAAACCTAACCCTAACCCTAAAACTAACCCAAACCCTAACCCTAACCCTAACCCTAACCTTAAACTTAACCCTAAACCAATCCCTAACCCTAAACCTAACTCTAACCCAAACCTATTCCTTAACCGTAACCTTAATCCTAACCCTAACCCTAGGGCTAACCCAAGCCCTAACCCTAACCTTAACCCTAACCCTATCCCTAACACAAACCAAACCCTAACACTAACCTTAACCATAAACCTAACCCAAACCCAAACCCTAACCCAAACCCTAACCCAAAAACTTACCCTAACTCTATCCCTACCCCATACCCTAACCTTAAACCTAACTCTAAACCAAACACTCACCCTAAACCTAACTCTAACCCAAACCTTTTCCTTAAGCATAACCTTAATCCTAACCCTAATCCTACCCCTAACCCAAGCCCTAACCCTAACCCTAAACCTAACCCTAAACCTAACCCAAACCCAAACCCTAACCCACAACCTAACTCTAATCCTAACCCTAACCCAAACCCTAATCCAAACCAAACCCTAACCCTAACCCTAACTCTAACCCTAACCCTAACCCTAAACCTAACCCTAAACCAAACCCTAACCCTAACTCTAACACTAACCCAAACCCAAAATCTAACCCTAAACTAAACCGTAACCCTAACCCCAACCCTAAATCTAAACCTAAACCTAACCCTAACCAAAACACGAACCCAAACCCTAACCCTAAACCAAACCCTAACTCACACCTTAACGCTAAACCTTACTCTGACCTTAACATAAACCAAAAGCCTAACCCTAACCCTAAAACTAACCCAAACCCTAACCCTAACCCTAACCCAAACCCTAATTCTAACCCTAACCCTAACCCAAACCCGAAACCTAACCCTAACCCAAATACAAACCCTAACCCTAACCCTAACCCTGACCCAAACCAAACCCTAACCCTAACCGTAACGCTAACCCTAACCATATCCCAAACCCAAACACTAACGCGAACCCGAACTCTAACATTCACCCTAACCTAAAACCTAACCCTAACCCTCACCCAAATCCTAACACTACCACTAACCCTAACCCTAAACCAAACCCAAAACCTAAACTTAACCCTAACCCAAACACTAACCCTAACCCTAACCCTAATCCAAACCCTAACCCTAACCCAAACCCTAACCCTAACCCTAATCCTAACCCAAACCCTAACCCTAAACCTAAACCTAACACAAACCCTAATGCTAAACCTAACGCTAACCCTAACCCTAACCCTAACCCTAACCCTAAACCAAACCCAAACCCTAACACTAACACTAACCCAAATCCTAACCCTAAACCTAAACCAAACCCAAATCCTAACCCTAACCCTAACCGTAAACCTAACCCAAACCCACACCCTAACCCTAAACTGAAACCTAACCCGAACCCAAACCCCAACACTAACACTAACCCTAACCCTAAATCTAACCCTAACACTATCCCTAACACAAACCAAACCATAACCGTAACCCTAACCCTAACCCTAACCCAAACCAAACCAATCCCTAACCCTAACCCTAACCCTAACCCTAACCCTAACCCTAACCTAACCCTAACCAAAATACGAAACCAAACCCTAACCCTAAACCAAACCCTAACTCACACCTTAACGCTAAACCTTACTCTGACCTTAACATAAACCAAAAACCTAACCCTAACACTAAAACTAACCCAAAACCTAACCCTAACCCTAACCCAAACCCGAAACCTAACCCTAACCCGAATACAAACCCTAACCCTAACCCTAACCCTGACCCAAACCAAACCCTAACCCTAACCCTAATGCTATCCCTAACCCTATCCCAAACCCAAACACTAACGCGAACCCGAAATCTAATCTTCACCCTAACCTAAAACCTAACCCTAACCCTCACCCAAACCCTAACACTACCACTAACCCTAACTCTAAAACAAACCCAAAACCTAAACTTAAACCTAACCCAAACACTAACCCTAACCCTAACCCTGATCCAAACCCTAACCCTAACCCAAACCCTAACCCTAAACCTAACCCTAACCCTAACCCTAAACCAAACCCTAACCCTAACCCTAATCCTAACCCAAACCCTAACCCTAAACCTAAACCTAACACAAACCCTAATGCTAACCCTAACCCTAACCCTACCCTAACCCTAACCCCCAAATAAACCTAACCCTAAACTTAATCCTAACTCTAACCCAAACCCAAACCCTAACCCTAAAATGAACCCTAACCCTAACCCAAACCCTAACCCTAACAGTAACCCTAACCCTAAACGTAACCCTAACCCTAACCCTAACCCTAACCCAAACCAAACCCTAACCCTAACCCTAACCCTAACCCTAACCCAAACCAAAACCCTAACCCTAAACCTAACCCTAACCCTTACCCTAACCCTAACCCAAAACCTAACTCTAACCCTAACCCTAACCCTAAACCAAACCCAAAACCTAACACTAATACTAACCCTAACCCTAATCCTAACCCTAACCGTAACCCTAACCCTAACCCTAACCCAAACCCTAACCTTAAACTTAACCCTAAACCAAACCCTAACCCTAAACCTAACTCTAACACAAACCTAATCCTTAACCGTAACCTTAATCCTAACCCTAACCCTAAGGCTAACCCAAGCCCTAACCCTAACCTTAACCCTAACCCTATCCCTAACACAAACCAAACCCTAACCCTAACCCTAACCATAAACCTAACCCAAAACCAAACCCTAACCCAAACCCTAACCCAAACCCTAAGCCAAAAACTTACCCTAACCCTAACCCTAACCCAAGCCCTAACCCGAATCCTAAACCTAACCCTAAACCTAACCCAAACCCAAACCCTAACCCAAACACTAACCCTAACCCTAACCCAAACAATTACCCTAACCATAATCCTAACCCTAACCCAAACCCTAATCCTAACCCTAACCCTAAACCTAACAAAAACTCTAACCCTAACCTGAACCCAAAACCTAACCCTAACCCTAACCCTAACCTAAACCTAAAGCAAACTTAAACCCTAACCCTAACCCTAACCCTAACGCAAACCCTAACCGTAACCCTAACCCTAACACGAACCCAAACCCAACGCAAACCCTAACCATAAACCTAACCCTACACCTAACCCAAATCCAAAACCTAACCCTAACCCAAACCCTAACCCTAAGCCTAAACCTAACTCTAGCCAAAACACGAACGCTAAACATAACCCAAAACCAAACCTTAACCCTAACCTTAAACCTAACCCTAACCCAAACACTAACACTAAACCTAACACTAAACCTAAACCAAATCCTAACCCTAACCCTAACCCAAACCCTAACCCTAACCCTAACCCTAACCCTAACCCAAACCCTTTCCATAACCCTAACCCTAACACAAACACAAACCCTAACTCTAAACCTAACCGTAACCCAAAACCTAACCCTAACCCAAAACGTAACAGTAACCCTTACCCTAATCCTAAACCAAACAGAAACCCTAACACTAACACTAAGCCTAACTATAAACCTAACCCTAATCCTAACCCTAACCCTAACCCTAACTCTAAACCTAACCCTAACCCAAACGCTAACCTTAAACCTAACCCTAAACCAAACCCTAACCCTAACCCTAACCCTAACCCTAACGAAAACCCTAACCCGAACGCTAATTTAAGCCTAACCCATACACTAACCCTAGTCCTAACCCTAACCCTAACCCAAACCCTAAACTTAACCCAAATCCTAACCCTAACACTCACCCTAAACCTTACCCTTTCCCAAACCCTAACCCTAACCCTAAACCTGACCCTAACCCAAACACTAACCTTAACCCTAACCCTAAGCCTAACCCAAACCCTACCCTTAAACCTAACCCTAAACCAAACCCTAACTCTAAACCTAACTCTAACCCAAACCTAATCCTTAACCGTAAACTTAATCCTAACCCTAACCCTAACCCTAAACCAAGCCCTAACCCTAACCCTAACCCAAACACTTACCCTAACCATAATCCTAACTCTAACCCAAACCCTAATCCTAACCCTAACACTAACCCTAACACAAACTCTAACCCTCAACCGAACCCATAACCTAACCCTAACCCTAACCCTAACCTAAACCTATCGCAAACCTAAACCCTAACCGTAACTCTAACCCTAACACCAGCCCAAACCCAAAACAGACCCTAACTCAACCCCTAACCCTAACCCTAATCCAAACCCTAACCCTAAACCTAACCCTAAAACGAACCCTAACCCAAAGCAAAACCTAACCATAAACCTAACCCTACACCTAAACCAAAACAAAACCCTAACCCTAACCCTTACCCTAAACCTAACCCAAACCCTAGCCCTAACCCAAACGCTAACCCTAAATCTAACCCTAACCCAAACCCTGACCCTAACACTATACCTAACCCTAAACCAAACCCAAACCCTAACTCTAACACTAACCGTAACCCTAACCCAAACACTAACCCTAACCCTAACCCTAAATCTAACCCTAACCCAAACCCTAACCCTAACCCTAACTCTAACAGTAACTCTAACCCAAACCAAACCCTAACCGTAACGATAATCCAAACACTAACCCTCACCCTAACCCAAACCCTAACTCTAACCCTCACCCTAACCCAAAGCCTAATCCTAACCCTAACCCTAACCCTAACCCAAAACCTAACTCTAACCCTCACCCTAACCCAAACCCTAACCCTAACCCTAACCCTAAATCTAACCCTAACCCAAACCCTAACCCTAACCCTAACTCTAACAGTAACCCTAACCCAAACCAAACCCTAACCGTAACGATAATCCAAACAGTAACCCTCACCCTAACCCAAACCCTAACTCTAACCCTCACCCTTACCCAAAGCCTAATCCTAACCCTAACCCTAACCCTAAACCAAAACCTAACTCTAACCCTCACCCTAACCCAAACCCTAACCCTAACCCTAACCCTAAATCTAACCCTAACCCAAACCCTAACCCTAACCCTAACTCTAACAGTAACCGTAACCCAAACCAAACCCTAACCGTAACGATAATCCAAACAGTACCCCCCACCCTACCCCAAACCCTAACTCTAACCCTCACCCTTACCCAAAGCCTAATCCTAACCCTAACCCTAACCCTAAACCAAAACCTAACTCTAACCCTCACCCTAACCCAAACCCTAACCCTAACCCTAACTCAAACCCTAACCCTAACCCTAACCCAAACCCTAACACTAAACCTAACCCTAACCCTAACCCTAACCGTAACCCTAACCCTAACCCTAAGCCTAACCCAAACCCTACCCTGAAACCTAACCCTAAACCAAAACCTAACCCTAACCCTAACCCTAACCCAAAACCTAACTCTAACCCTCACCCTAACCCAAACCCTAACCCTAACCCTAACCCTAAATCTAACCCTAACCCAAACCCTAACCCTAACCCTAACTCTAACAGTACCCCTACCCCAAACCAAAGCCTAACCGTAACGATACTCCAAACAGTAACCCTCACACTAAGCCAAACCCTAACTCTAACCCTCACCCTTACCCAAAGCCTAATCCTAACCCTAACCCTAACCCTAACCCAAGCCCTAACCATAACACTAAACCTAATCCTAAACCTAACCCTAACCTTAACCATAACCCTAACCCTAACCCTAACCCTAACCCAGATCAAACCCTAACCCTATCCCTAACACTAACATTATCCCTAACCCAAACCAAACCCTAACCATAACCCTAACCCTAACCCTAACCCATACCCAAACCCTAACACTAAACCTAACCCTGACCCACAACCTAACCCTAACCCTAACACTAACACTAACCCTAACCAAACCAAACCAAACCCTAACCCTAACTTTTACCCAAACCCTAACCTAAACGCTAACCCTAATCCTAACCCTAACCATAACCCTAACGCCAACCAAACCCTAACCCTAACCCTAACCTTAATCCTAACCCTAACCCTAACCCAAACCCTAACCCTAACTCTAACATTAAGCCAAACCCAAAGCCTAACCCTAAACTAAACCGTAACCCTATCCCAAAGCCTAAATCTAACCCTAAACCTAACCCTAAGCAAAACACGAACCCAAACCCTAACCCTAAACCAAACATTAACCCAAACCCTAACGATAAAACTAACTCTACCCCTAACATAAACCAAAAACCTAACCCTAACCCTAACCCTAATCCAAACCCTAACTCTAACCCTAACCCTAACCCAAGCCCGAAACCTAACCCTAACCCAAATACACACCCTAACCCTAACCCTAAAACTAACCCAAACCAAACCCTAACCCAAACCCAAACACTAACCCTCACCCGAACCCTAACCTTAACCCTAACCCAAAACCTAACCCTAACCCTCACCCAAACCCTAACACTACAACTAACCCTAACCCTAAACCAAACCCAAACCCTAACCTTAAACTTAACCCTAAACCAATCCCTAACCCTAAACCTAACTCTAACCCAAACCTATTCCTTAACCGTAACCTTAATCCTAACGCTAACCCTTAGGCTAACCCAAGCCCTAACCCTAACCTTAACCCTAACCCTATCCCTAACACAAACCAAACCCTAACACTAACCCTAACCATAAACCTAACCCAAACCCATACCCTAACCCAAACCCTAACCCAAAATCTAACCCAAAAACTTACCCTAAACCTAACCCTAACCCAAACCCTAACCTTAAACCTAACCCTAAACCAAACACTAACCCTAAACCTAACTCTAAACCAAACCTATTCCTTAACCATAACCTTAATCCTAACCCTAACCCTAACCCTAACCCAAGCCCTAACCCTAACCCTAAACCTAACCCTAAACCTAAACCAAACCCAAACCCTAACCCAAACCCTAACTCTAATCCTAACCCTAACCCTAACCCTAATCCAAACCAAACCCTAACCCTAACCCTAACACTAACCCTAACCCTAACCCTAACCCTAAACCAAACATTAACCCTAACTCTAACACTAACCCAAACCCAAAGTCTAACCCTAAACTAAAACGTAACCCTAACCCCAACCCTAAATCTAACCCTAAACCTAACCCTAACAAAAACACGAACCCAAACCCTAACCCTAAACCAAACCCTAACTCACACCTTAACGCTAAACCTTACTCTGACCTTAACATAAACCAAAAACCTAACCCTAACCCTAAAACTAACCCAAACCCTAACCCTAACCCTAACCCTAACCTTAAACTTAACCCTAAACCAATCCCTAACCCTAAACCTAACTCTAACCCAAACCTATTCCTTAACCGTAACCTTAATCCTAACCCTAACCCTAGGGCTAACCCAAGCCCTAACCCTAACCTTAACCCTAACCCTATCCCTAACACAAACCAAACCCTAACACTAACCTTAACCATAAACCTAACCCAAACCCAAACCCTAACCCAAACCCTAACCCAAAAACTTACCCTAACTCTAACCCTAACCCAAACCCTAACCTTAAACCTAACCCTAAACCAAACACTAACCCTAAACCTAACTCTAACCCAAACCTATTCCTTAACCATAACCTTAATCCTAACCCTAATCCTAACCCTAACCCAAGCCCTAACCCTAACCCTAAACCTAACCCTAAACCTAACCCAAACCCAAACCCTAACCCACAACCTAACTCTAATCCTAACCCTAACCCAAACCCTAATCCAAACCAAACCCTAACCCTAACCCTAACTCTAACCCTAACCCTAACCCTAAACCTAACCCTAAACCAAACCCTAACCCTAACTCTAACACTAACCCAAACCCAAAATCTAACCCTAAACTAAACCGTAACCCTAACCCCAACCCTAAATCTAAACCTAAACCTAACCCTAACCAAAACACGAACCCAAACCCTAACCCTAAACCAAACCCTAACTCACACCTTAACGCTAAACCTTACTCTGACCTTAACATAAACCAAAAGCCTAACCCTAACCCTAAAACTAACCCAAACCCTAACCCTAACCCTAACCCAAACCCTAATTCTAACCCTAACCCTAACCCAAACCCGAAACCTAACCCTAACCCAAATACAAACCCTAACCCTAACCCTAACCCTGACCCAAACCAAACCCTAACCCTAACCGTAACGCTAACCCTAACCATATCCCAAACCCAAACACTAACGCGAACCCCAACTCTAACATTCACCCTAACCTAAAACCTAACCCTAACCCTCACCCAAATCCTAACACTACCACTAACCCTAACCCTAAACCAAACCCAAAACCTAAACTTAACCCTAACCCAAACACTAACCCTAACCCTAACCCTAATCCAAACCCTAACCCTAACCCAAACCCTAACCCTAACCCTAATCCTA
>CM069530.1:985000-990000 GCA_035773235.1 Eospalax fontanierii | reverse complement strand
AACCCTAATCTTAACCCTAACCCATACACTAACACTAATCCTAACCCTAACCCTAACCCAAACCCTAAACTTAACCCAAATCCTAACCCTAACACTAACCCTAAACCTAACCCTTTCCCAAACCCTAACCCTAACCCTAAACCTGACCCTAACCCAAACACTAACCTTAAACCTAACTCTAAGCCTAACCCAAACCCTACCCTTAAACCTAACCCTAAAGCAAACCCTAACTCTAAACCTAACTCTAACCCAAAACTAATCCTTAACCGTAAACTTAATCCTAACCCTAAACCTAACCCTAAACCAAGCCCTAACCCTAACCCTAACCCAAACACTTACCCTAACCATAATCCTAACCCTAACCCAAACCCTAATCCTAACCCTAACCCTAACCCTAACACAAACTCTAACCCTAAACCGAAACCAAAACCTAATCCTAACCCTAACCCTATGCTAAACCTAATGCAAACCTAAACCCTAACCGTAACGCTAACCCTAACACCAGCCCTAACCCAAAACAAACCTTAACTCAACCCCTAACCCTAACCCTAATCCAAACCCTAACCCTAAACCTAACCCTAAAACGAACCCTAACCCAAAGAAAAACCTAACCATAAACCTAACCCTACACCTAAACCAAACCCAAACCCTAACCCTAACCCTTACCCTAAACCTAACCCAAACCCTAAACCTAACCCAAACGCTAACCCTAAATCTAACCCTAACCCAAACCCTGACCCTAACACTAAACCTAACCCTAAACCAAACCCAAACCCTAACTCTAACACTAAGCCTAAACCTAACCCAAACCCTAACCCTAACCCTAACCCTAAATCTAACCCTAACCCAAACCCTAACCCTAACCCTAACTCTAACAGTAACCCTAACCCAAACCAAACCCTAACCGTAACGATAACCCAAACACTAACCCTCACCCTAACCCAAACCCTAACTCTAACCCTCACCCTAACCCAAAGCCTAATCCTAACCCTAACCCTAACCCTAACCCAAAACCTAACTCTAACCCTCACCCTAACCCAAACCCTAACCCTAACCCTAACTCAAACCCTAACGCTACCCCTACCCCAAACCCTAACACTAGACCTAACCCTAACCCTAACCCTAACCCTAACCGTAACCCTAACCCTAACCCTAAGCCTAACCCAAACCCTACCCTTAAACCTAACCCTAAACCAAAACCTAAACCTAAACCCAACTCTAACCCAAACCTAATCCTTAACCGTAACCTTAATCCTAACCCTAACCCTAACCCTAACCCAAGCCCTAACCATAACCCTAAACCTAATCCTAAACCTAACCCTAACCTTAACCATAACCCTAACCCTAAACCTAACCCTAACCCAGATCAAACCCTAACCCTAACCCTAACACTAACATTATCCCTAACCCAAACCAAACCCTAACCATAACCCTAACCCTAACCCTAACCCATACCCAAACCCTAACACTAACCCTAACCCTAACCCACACCCTAACCCTAACCCTAACACTAACACTAACCCTAACCAAACCAAACCCTAACCCTAACTTTTACCCTAACCCTAACCTAAACGCTAACCCTAATCCTAACCCTAACCCTAACCCTAACCCAAACCAAACCCTAACACTAACCCTAACTTTAATCCTAACCCTAACCCTAACCCAAACTCTAACCCTAACTCTAACACTAAGCCAAACCCAAAGCCTAACCCTAAACTAAACAGTAACCCTATCCCAAAGCCTAAATCTAACCCTAAACCTAACCCTAAGCAAAACACGAACCCAAAACCTATCCCTAAACCAAACCCTAACCCAAACCCTAACGATAAAACTAACTCTACCCCTAACATAAACCAAAAACCTAACCCTAACCCTAACCCTAACCCTAACCCTAAACCTAATCCAAACCCTAACTCTAACCCTAACCCTAACCCAAACCCGAAACCTAACCCTAACCCAAATACAAACCCTAACCCTAACCCTAACCGTAACCCAAACCAAACCGTAACCCAAACCCAAACACTAACCCTCACCCGAACCCTAACCTTAACCCTAACCCAAAACCTAACCCTAACCCTCACCCAAACCCTAACACTACAACTAACCCTAACCCTAAACCAAACCCAAACCCTAACCCTAAACCTAAACCTAACCCAAACCCTAATGCTAAACCTAACCATAACCCTAACCCTAACCCTAACCCAAAACCTAACTCTAAACCTAACCCTAACCCTAAACCAAACCCAAACCCTAACACTAACACTAACCCTAGCACTAAACCTAACCCTAATCCTAACCCTAACCGTAACCCTAACCCTAACCCTAACCCAAACCCTAACCTTAAACTTAACCCTAAACCAATCCCTAACCCTAAACCTAACTCTAACCCAAACCTATTCCTTAACCGTAACCTTAATCCTAACCCTAACCCTAGGGCTAACCCAAGCCCTAACCCTAAGCTTAACCCTAACCCTATCCCTAACACAAACCAAACCCTAACACTAACCCTAACGATAAACCTAACCCAAACCCAAACCCTAACCCAAACCCTAACCCAAACCCTAACCCAAAAACTTACCCTAACCCTAACCCTAACCCAAACCCTAACCCAAGCCCTAACCCTAACCCTAAACCTAACCCTAAACCTAACCCAAACCCAAACCCTAACCCAAACCCTAACTCTAATCCTAACCCTAACCCTAACCCTAATCCAAACCAAACCAAACCCTAACCCTAACCCTAACCCTAACCCTAACCCTAACCCTAACCCTAACCCTAACCCTAAACCGAACCCTAACCCTAACTCTAACACTAACCCAAACCCAAAGTCTAACCCTAAACTAAAACGTAACCCTAACCCCAACCCTAAATCTAACCCTAAACCTAACCCTAACCAAAATACGAAACCAAACCCTAACCCTAAACCAAACCCTAACTCACACCTTAACGCTAAACCTTACTCTGACCTTAACATAAACCAAAAACCTAACCCTAACACTAAAACTAACCCAAAACCTAACCCTAACCCTAACCCAAACCCGAAACCTAACCCTAACCCGAATACAAACCCTAACCCTAACCCTAACCCTGACCCAAACCAAACCCTAACCCTAACCCTAATGCTATCCCTAACCCTATCCCAAACCCAAACACTAACGCGAATCCGAAATCTGATCTTCCCCCTAACCTAAAACCTAACCCTAACCCTCACCCAAACCCTAACACTACCACTAACCCTAACTCTAAATCAAACCCAAAACCTAAACTTAAACCTAACCCCATCACTAATACTATCCCTAACCCTGATCCAACCCCTAACCCTAACTCAAACACTAACCCTAAACCTAACCCTAACCCTAACCCTAAACCAAACCCTAACCCTAACCCTAATCCTAACCCAAACCCTAACCCTAAACCTAAACCTAACACAAACCCTAATGCTTTACCTAACTCTAACCCTAACCCTAACCTTAACCCTGGCCCTTTACCAAACCCAAGCACCAACACTAACACTAACCCTAATCCTGACCCTAAACCTAAACCAAACCCAAATCCTCACCCTAACCCTAACCGTAAACCTAACCCAAACCCACACCCTAACCCTAAACTGAAACCTAACCCGAACCCAAACCCCAACACTAACACTAACCCTAACCCTAAATCTAACCCTAACACTATCCCTAACACAAACCAAACCATAACCGTAACCCTAACCCTAACCCTAACCCAAACCAAACCAATCCCTAACCCTAACCCTAACCCTAACCCTAACCCTAACCCTAACCTAACCCTAACCAAAATACGAAACCAAACCCTAACCCTAAACCAAACCCTAACTCACACCTTAACGCTAAACCTTACTCTGACCTTAACATAAACCAAAAACCTAACCCTAACACTAAAACTAACCCAAAACCTAACCCTAACCCTAACCCAAACCCGAAACCTAACCCTAACCCGAATACAAACCCTAACCCTAACCCTAACCCTGACCCAAACCAAACCCTAACCCTAACCCTAATGCTATCCCTAACCCTATCCCAAACCCAAACACTAACGCGAACCCGAAATCTAATCTTCACCCTAACCTAAAACCTAACCCTAACCCTCACCCAAACCCTAACACTACCACTAACCCTAACTCTAAAACAAACCCAAAACCTAAACTTAAACCTAACCCAAACACTAACCCTAACCCTAACCCTGATCCAAACCCTAACCCTAACCCAAACCCTAACCCTAAACCTAACCCTAACCCTAACCCTAAACCAAACCCTAACCCTAACCCTAATCCTAACCCAAACCCTAACCCTAAACCTAAACCTAACACAAACCCTAATGCTAAACCTAACCCTAACCCTAACCCTAACCCTAACCCTAAACCAAACCCAAACCCTAACACTAACACTAACCCAAATCCTAACCCTAAACCTAAACCAAACCCAAATCCTAACCCTAACCCTAACCGTAAACCTAACCCAAACCCACACCCTAACCCTAAACTGAAACCTAACCCGAACCCAAACCCCAACACTAACACTAACCCTAACCCTAAATCTAACCCTAACACTATCCCTAACACAAACCAAACCATAACCGTAACCCTAACCCTAACCCTAACCCAAACCAAACCAATCCCTAACCCTAACCCTAACACTAACCCTAACCCTAACCCAAACCCAAACACTAACCCGAAAACTAACCCTATCCCTAAACCAAAACCTAACCCTAACTCTAACCCTAACCCTAACCCAAACCCGAACCCTAACCCAAACCCTAACTCTAAAGCTAACGCAAACCCAAACCCTAAACCTAACCCTGACCCAAACCCTAAAACTAACCCAAACCCAAACCCAAAACTTATCCCTAAACCGAAACCTAACAGTAACCCTAACCTTAACCCAAACCCTAACCCTAACACAAAACCTAACCCTAAACCTAAGCCTAACCCCTAAGCCCTAACCCTAACCTTTCCCTAAACCAAACCCTAACCCTAACCC
>CM069530.1:977500-980000 GCA_035773235.1 Eospalax fontanierii | reverse complement strand
TTAATCCTAACCCTAACCCTAACCCAAGCCCTAACCCGAATCCTAAACCTAACCCTAAACCTAACCCAAACCCAAACCCTAACCCAAACACAAACCCTAACCCTAACCCAAACAATTACCCTAACCATAATCCTAACCCTAACCCAAACCCTAATCCTAACCCTAAACCTAAACCTAACAAAAACTCTAACCCTAACCCGAACCCAAAACCTAACCCTAACCCTAACCCTAACCTAAACCTAACGCAAACTTAAACCCTAACCCTAACCCTAACCCTAACCCAAACCCTAACCGTAACCCTCACACTAACACGAACCCTAACCCAACGCAAACCCTAACCATAAACCTAACCCTACACCTAACCCAAATCCAAACCCTAACCCTAACCCAAACCCTAACCCTAACCCTAAACCTAACTCTAGCCAAAACACGAACGCTAAACATAAGCCAAAACCAAACCTTAACCCTAACCTTAAATCTAACCCTAACCCAAACACTAACACTAAACCTAACACTAAACCTAAACCAAATCCTAACCCTAACCCTAACCCAAACCCTAACCCTAACCCTAACCCTAACCCAAACCCAAACCCTTTCCCTAACCCTAACCCTGACACAAACACAAACCCTAACTCTAAACCTAACCGTAACCCAAAACCTAACCCTAAACCAAAACGTAACAGTAACCCTAACCCTAACCCTAAACCAAACAGAAACCCTAACACTAACACTAACCCTAACTATAAACCTAACCCTAATCCTAACCCTAACCCTAACCCTAACTCTAAACCTAACCCTAACCCAAACGCTAACCTTAAACCTAACCCTAAACCAAACCCTAACCCGAACCCTAACCCTAACCCTAACGAAAACCCTAACCCCAACCCTAATCTTAACCCTAACCCATACACTAACACTAATCCTAACCCTAACCCTAACCCAAACCCTAAACTTAACCCAAATCCTAACCCTAACACTAACCCTAAACCTAACCCTTTCCCAAACCCTCACCCTAATCCCTAAACCTGACCTAACCCAAACACTAACCTTAACACTAACCCTAAGCCTAACCCAAACCCTACCCTTAAACCTAACCCTAAACCAAACCCTAACTCTAACCAAAACCTAATCCTTAACCGTAAACTTAATCCTAACCCTAAACCTAACCCTAACCCAAGCCCTAACCCTAACCCTAACCCAAACACTTACCCTAACCATAATCCTAACCCTAACCCAAACCCTAATCCTAACCCTAACCCTAACCCTAACACAAACTCTAACCCTAAACCGAACCCAAAACCTAACCCTAACCCTAACCCTAAGCTAAACCTAACGCAAACCTAAACCCTAACCGTAACTCTAACCCTAACACCAGCCCTAACCCAAAACAAACCCTAACTCAACCCCTAACCCTAACCCTAATCCAAACCCTAACACTAACCCTAAAACGAACCCTAACCCAAAACAAAACCTAACCATAAATCTAACCCTACACCTAAACCAAACCCAAATCCTAACCCTAACCCTTACCCTAAACCTAACCCAAACCCTAACCCTAACCCAAACCCTAACCCTAAATCTAACCCTAACCCAAACCCTGACCCTAACACTAAACCTAACCCTAAACCAAACCCAAACCCTAACCCTAACCCTAACCCTAAATCTAACCCTAACCCAAACCCTAACCCTAACCCTAACTCTAACAGTAACCCTAACCCAAACCAAACCCTAACCGTAACGATAACCCAAACACTAACCCTCACCCTATCCCAAACCCTAACTCTAATCCTCACCCTAACCCAAAGCCTAATCCTAACCCTAACCCTAACCCTAACCCAAAACCTAACTCTAACCCTCACCCTAACCCAAACCCTAACCCTAACCCTAACTCAAACCCTAACCCTAACCCTAGCCCAAATCCTAACACTAAACCTAACACTAACCCTAACCCTAACCGTAACCCTAACCCTAACCCTAAGCCTAACCCAAACCCTATCCTTAAACCTAACCCTAAACCAAAACCTAACCCTAAACCTAACTCTAACCCAAACCTAATCCTTAACCGTAACCTTAATCCTAACCCTAACCCTAACCCTAACCCAAGCCCTAACCATAACCCCAAACCTAATCCTAAACCTAACCCTAACCTTAACAATAACCTAACCCTACCCTAACCCAGACCAAACCCTAACCCTAACCCTAACACTAACATTATCCCTAACCGAAACCAAACCCTAACCATAACCCTAACCCTAACCCTAACCCATACCCAAACCCTAACACTAACCCTAACCCTAACCCACACCCTAATCCTAACCCTAACACTAACACTAACCCTAACCAAACCAAACCCTAACCCTAACTTTTACCCTAACCCTAACCTAAACGCTAACCATAATCCTAACCCTAACCCTAACCCTAACCCAAACCAAACCCTAACCCTAACCCTAACCTTAATCCTAACCCTAACCCTAACCCAAACCCTAACCCTAACTCTAAC
>CM069530.1:965000-975000 GCA_035773235.1 Eospalax fontanierii | reverse complement strand
CCCTAACACCAGCCCTAACGCAAAATAAACCCTAACTCAACCCCTAACCCTAACCCTAATACAAAACCTAACCCTAAACCTAACCCTAAAACGTACCCTAACCCAAAGCAAAACCTAACCATAAACCTAACCCTACACCTAAACCAAACCCAAACCCTAACCCTAACCCTTACCCTAAACCTAACCCAAACCCTAACCCAAACCCAAACCCTAACCCTAAATCTAACCCTAACCCAAACCCTGACCCTAACACTAAACCTAACCCTAAACCAAACCCAAACCCTAACTCTAACACTAACCCTAACCCTAACCCTAACCCAAACCCTAACCCTAACCCTAACCCTAAATCTAACCCTAACCCAAACCCTAACCCTAACCCTAAATCTAACAGTAACCCTAACCCAAACCAAACCCAAATGTAACGATAACCCAAACACTAACCCTCACCTAACCCAAACCCTAACTCTAACCCTCACCCTAACCCAAAGCCTAATCATAACCCTAACCCTAACCCTAACCCAAAACCTAACTCTAACCCTCAACCTAACCCAAACCCTAACCCTAACCCTAACTCAAACCCTAACCCTAACCCAAACCCTAACACTAAACCTAACCCTAACCCTAACCCTAACCCTAACCCTAACCGTAACCCTAACCCTAACCCTAAGCCTAACCCAAACCCTAACCTTAAACCTAACCCTAAACCAAAACCTAACCCTAAATCCAACTCTAACCCAAACCTAATCCTTAACCGTAACCTTAATCCTAACCCTAACCCTAACCCTAACCCAAGCCCTAACCATAACCCTAAACCTAATCGTAAACCTAAACCTAACCTTAACCATAACCCTAACCCTAAGCCTAACCCAGACCAAACCCTAACCCTAACCCTAACCCTAACCCTAACCCATACCCAAACCCTAACACTAACCCTAACCCTAACCCACACCCTAACCCTAACCCTGACACTAACACTAACCCTAACCAAACCAAACCCTAACCCTAACTTTTACCCTAACCATAACCTAAACGCTAACCCTAATCCTAACCCTAACCCTAACCCTAACCCAAACCAAACCCTAACCCTAACCCTAACCCTAACCTTAATCCTAACCCTAACCCTAACCCAAACCCTCACCCTAACTCTAACACTAAGCGAAACCCAAAGCCTAACCCTAAACTAAACCGCAACCCTATCCCAAAGCCTAAATCTAACCCTAAACCTAACCCTAAGCAAAACACTAACCCAAACCCTAACCCTAAACCAAACATTAACCCAAACCCTAACGATAAAACTAACTCTACCCCTAACATAAACCAAAAACCTAACCCTAACCCTAACCCTAACCCTAATCCAAACCCTAACTGTAACCGTAACCCTAACCCAAACCCGAAACCTAACCCTAACCCAAATACAAACCCTAACCCTAACCCTAACCCTAACCCAAACCAAACCCTAACCCAAACCCAAACACTAACCCTCACCCGAACCCTAAAGTTAATCCTAACCCAAAACCTAACCCTAACCCTCACCCAAACCCTAACACTACAACTTACCCTAACCCTAAACCAAACCCAAACCCTAACCTTAACCCTAATCCAAACTCTAACCCTAACCCTAACCCTAATCCAAACCCTAACCCTAACCCAAACCCTAACCCTAAACCTAACCCTAACCCTAAACCTAACCCTAACCCTAACCCAAACCCTAAACCTAAACCTAAACCTAACCCAAACCCTAATGCTAAACCTAACCCTAACCCTAACCCTAAACCTAACCCAAAACCTAACTCTAAACCTAACCCTAACCCTAAACCAAACCCAAACCCTAACACTAACACTAACCCTAGCACTAAACCTAACCCTAATCCTAACCCTAACCGTAACCCTAACCCTAACCCTAACCCAAACCCTAACCTTAAACTTAACCCTAAACCAATCCCTAACCCTAACCCAAACCCTAACCTTAAACTTAACCCTAAACCAATCCCTAACCTTAAACCTAACTCTAACCCAAACCTATTCCTTAACCGTAACCTTAATCCTAACCCTAACCCTAAGGCTAACCCAAGCCCTAACCCTAACCTTAACCCTAACCCTATCCCTAACACAAACCAAACCCTAACACTAACCCTAACCTTAAACCTAACCCAAGCCCAAACCGTAACCCAAACCCTAACCCAAATCCTCACCCAAACACTTACCCTAACCCTAACCCTAACCCAAGCCCTAACCCTAACCCTAAACCTAAACCTAACCCAAACCCAAACCCTAACCCAAACCCTAACCTTAATGCTAACCCTAACCCTAACCCAAACCAAACCAAACCCTAACCCTAACCCAAACCCTAACCCTAAACCTAACCCTATCGCTAACCCTAACCCTAACCGTAACCCAAACCCTAACCCTAAACCTAAACGTAACCCAAACCCTAATGCTAAACCTAACCCTAAACCTAACCTTAACCCTTACCCTAACCCAAAACCTAACTCTAACCCTAACCCTAACCCTAAACCAAACCCAAACCCTAACACTAACACTAACCCTAACACTAAACCTAACCCTAACCCTAACCCTAAGCCTAACCCAAACCCTAGCCTTAAACCTAACCCTAAACCAAACCCTAACCCTAAACCGAACTCTAACCCAAACCTAATCCTTAACCGTAACCTTAATCCTAACCCTAACCCTAACCCAAGCCCTAACCCGAATCCTAAACATAACCCTAAACCTAACCGAAACCCAAACCCTAACCCAAACACTAACCCTAACCCTATCCCAAACAATTACCCTAACCATAATCCTAACCCTACCCCAAACCCTAATCCTAACCCTAAACCTAAACCTAACAAAAACTCTAACCCTAACCCGAACCCAAAACCTAACCCTAACCCTAACCCTAACCTAAACCTAACGCAAACTTAAACCCTAACCCTAACCCTAACCCTAACCCAAACCCTAACCGTAACCCTCACCCTAACACGAACCCTAACCCAACGCAAACCCTAACCATGAACCTAACCCTACACCTAACCCAAATCCAAACCCTAACCCTAACCCAAACCATAACCCTAACCCTAAACCTAACTCTAGCCAAAACACGAACGCTAAACATAACCCAAAACCAAACCTTAACCCTAAACTTAAACCTAACCCTAACCCAAACACTAACACTAAACTTAACACTAAACCTAAACCAAATCCTAACCCTAACCCTAACCCAAACCCTAACCCTAACCCTAACCATAACCCAAACCCAAACCCTTTCCCTAACCCTAACCCTGACACAAACACAAACCCTAACTCTAAACCTAACCGTAACCCAAAACCTAACCCTAAACCAAAACGTAACAGTAACCCTAACCCTAACCCTAAACCAAACAGAAACCCTAACACTAACACTAACCCTAACTGTAAACCTAACCCTAATCCTAACCCTAACCCTAACCCTAACTCTAAACCTAACCCTAACCCAAACGCTAACCTTAAACCTAACCCTAAACCAAACCCTAACTCTAACCAAAACCTGATCCTTAACCGTAAACTTAATCCTAACCCTAAACCTAACCCTAACCCAAGCCCTAACCCTAACCCTAACCCAAACACTTACCCTAACCATAATCCTAACCCTAACCCAAGCCCTAATCCTAACCCTAACCCTAACCCTAACACAAACTCTAACCCTAAACCGAACCCAAAACCTAACCCTAACCCTAACCCTAACCTAAACCTAACGCAAACCTAAACCCTAACCGTAACTCTAACCCTAACACCAGCCCTAACCCAAAACAAACCCTAACTCAACCCCTAACCCTAACCCTAATCCAAACCCTAACCCTAAACCTAACCCTAAAACGAACCCTAACCCAAAGCAAAACCTAACCATAAACCTAACCCTACACCTAAACCAAACCCAAACCCTAACCCTAACCCTTACTTTAAACCTAAAACAAACCCTAACCCTAAACTTAACCCTAACCCTATCCCTAACACAAACCAAACCCTAACACTAACCCTAACCATAAATCTAACCCAAACCCAAACCCTAACCCAAACCCTAACCCAATCCCTAACCCAAACCCTTTCCCTAACCTTAAACCTAACACAAACACAAACCCTAACTCTAAACCTATCCGTCACCCAAAACCTAACCCTAACCCAAAACGTAACAGTAACCCTAACCCTAACCCTAAACCAAACAGAAACCCTAACACTAACACTAACCCTAACTATAAACCTAACCCTAATCCTAACCCTAACCCTAACCCTAACTCTAAACCTAACCCTAACCCAAACGCTAACCTTAAACCTAACCCTAAACCAAACCCTAACCCTAACCCTAACCCTAACCCTAACGAAAACCCTAACCCGAACACTAATCTTAACCGTAACCCATACACTAACACTAATCCTAACCCTAACCCTAACCCAAACCCTAAACTTAACCCAAATCCTAACCCTAACACTAACCCTAAACCTAACCCTTTCCCAAACCCTAACCCTAACCCTAAACCTGACCTAACCCAAACACTAACATTAACCCTAACCCTAAGCCTAACCCTAACTCTAACCAAAACCTAATCCTTAACCGTAAACTTAATCCTAACCCTAAACCTAACCCTAACCCAAGCCCTAACCCTAACCCGAATCCAAACACTTACCCTAACCATAATCCTAACCCTAACCCGAACCCTAATCCTAACCATAACCCTAACACTACCACAAACTCTAACCCTAAACCGAACCCAAAACCTAACCCTAACCCTAACCCTAACCTAAACCTAACGCAAACCTAAACCCTAACCGTAACTCTAACCCTAACACCAGCCCTAACCCAAAACAAACCCTAACTCAACCCCTAACCCTAACCCTAATCCAAACCCTAACCCTAAACCTAACCCTAAAACGAACCCTAACCCAAAGCAAAACCTAACCATAAACCTAACCCTACAACTAAACCAAACCCAAACCCTAACCCTAAACCTTACCTTAAACCTAACCCAAACCCTAACCCTAACCCAAACCCTAACCCTAACCCAAACCCTGACCCTAACAATAAACCTAACCCTAAACCAAACCCAAACCCTAACTCTAACACTAACCCTAACCCTAACCCAAAACCTAACCCTAACCCTAACTCTAACAGTAACCCTAACCCAAACCAAACCCTAACCATAACGATAACCCAAACACTAACCCTCACCCTAACCCAAACCCTAACTCTAACCCTCACCCTAACCCAAAGCCTAATCCTAACCCTAACCCTAACCCTAACCCAAAACCTAACTCTAACCCTCACCCTAACCCAAACCCTAACCCTAACCCTAACTCAAACCCTAACCCTAACCCTAACCCAAACCCTAACACTAAACCTAACCCAAACCCTAACCCTAACCGTAACCCTAACCCTAATCCTAAGCCTAACGCAAACCCTACCCTTAAACCTAACCCTAAACCAAAACCTAACCCTAAACCTAACTCTAACCCAAACCTAATCCTTAACCGTAACCTTAATCCTAACCCTAAACCTAACCCTAACCCAAGCCCTAACCATAACCCTAAACCTAATCCTAAACCTAACCCTAACCTTAACTATAACCTAACCCTAACCCTAACCGAGACCAAACCCTAACCCTAACCCTAACACTAACATTATCCCTAACCCAAACCAAACCCTAACCATAACACTAACCCTAACCCTAACCCATACCCAAACCCTAACACTAACCCTAACCCTAACCCACAACCTAACACTAACCCTAACACTAACACTAACCCTAACCAAACCAAACCCTAACCCTAACTTTTACCCTAACCCTAAACTAAACGCTAACCATAATCCTAACCCTAACCCTAACCCTAACCCAAACCAAACCTTAAAGCTAACCCTAACCTTAATCCTAACCCTAACCCTAACCCAAACCCTAACCCTAACTCTAACACTAAGCCAAACCCAAAGCCTAACCCTAAACTAAACGGCAACCCTATCCCAAAAACTAAATCTAACCCTAAACCTAACCCTAAGCAAAACACGAACCCAAACCCTAACCCTAAACCAAACCCTAACCCAAACCCTAATGCTAACCCTAACCCTAACCCGAACCCTAACCCTAACCCTAACCCAAACCAAATCCTAACACTAAACCTAACCCCAACCCTAACCCAAACGATAACCCTAATCCTAAACCTAACCCTAACCCTAACCCTACTACTAACCCTGACCCAAACCAAACCATAACACTAACCCTAACCCTAAAGCAAACCCAAACCCTAACACTAACGCTAAACCTAACCCACACCATAACCCGAACCCTAAGCCTAATACTAACCATAACCCAAACCAAACCCTAACACTAACCCTAACCCTAACCCTAACCCTAACCGAAATCCTAACCCTAACCCTAACCCTAACCCTAAACAAAACCAAACGCTAACCCTAACCCTAACACTAACCCTAACGCAAACCCTAACCCTAAACCTAACACTAACCCTAACCCAAAGTCTAACCCTAACCCAAACCCAAACCCAAAGCCTAACCCGAAACTTAACCGTAATCCTAAACCAAACCCTCTCCCTTACCCTCACCCTATCCTTAACCCAAATCCTAACCCTAATCCTAACCAAAACCCTAACCCTAAGGCAAACTCTAACCCTAAACCTAACCCTATCCCAAACTCAAACCCTAACCGTAACCCTAAACTTAACCTTAACCATAACCTTAACCCAAACCATAACTCTAACCCTAACACTACAACTAACCCTAACCCTAAACCAAACCCAAACCCTAACACTAACACTAACCCTAACCCAAACCCTAACCCTAAACCTAAACCTAACCCAAACCCTAATGCTAAACCTAACCCTAACCCTAACACTAACCCTAACCCAAAACCTAACTCTAACCCTAACCCTAACCCTAAACCAAACCCAAACCCTAACACTAACACTAACCCTAGCACTAAACCTAACCCTAATCCTAACCCTAACCGTAACCCAAACCCTAACCCTAACCCAAACCCTAACCTTAAACTTAACGCTAAACCAATCCCTAACCCTAAACCTAACTCTAACCCAAACCTATTCCTTAACCGTAACCTTAATCCTAACCCTAACCCTAAGGCTAACCAAGCCCTAACCCTAACCTTAACCCTAACCCTATCCCTAACACAAACCAAACCCTAACACTAACCCTAACCATAAACCTAACCCAAACCCAAGCCGTAACCCAAACCCTAACCCAAACCCTAAACCAAACACTTACCCAAACCAAAACCATAACCTTAAACCTAACCCTAAACCAAACGCTAACCCTAAACCTAACTCTAACCCAAACCTATTCCTTAACCGTAACCTTAATGCTAACCCTAACCCTAACCCTAACCCATGCCCTAAACCTAACCCTAAACCTAACCCTAAACCTAACCGAAACCCAAACCCTAAGCCAAACCCTAACCTTAATCCTAACCCTAACCCTAACCCTAACCCTAACAAAACCAAACCCTAACCCTAACCCTAACCCTAACCCTAAACCTAACCCTAACCCAAACCCTATCTCTAACCCTAACATTAACCCTAACCCAAACCAAATCCTAAACTAATCCTAACCCTAACCCTAACACAAAGCCTAACTTTAACCCTACCCTTAACCCTAACCCTAACCCTAAGCCTAACCCAAACGCAAACGCAAACTCTAACCCTAACCCAAAACCTAACCCTAACCCAAAACCTAAAACTAACCCTAAACCTAATCCTAAATCAAAACCAAACCCTAACACTAACAGTAACCCTAACCCTAACCCTAACCCAAACTCTAAATCTAACCCTAACCCTAACCCTAAACCTAACCTTAACCCAAAACGTAACCCTAACCCTCACCCAAACCGTAACACTACCTCTAAACCTAACCCTAAACCAAACCCACACCCTAAACTTAACCCTAACCCAAACACTAACCCTAACCCTAACCCTAACCCTAACCCAAAACCTAACCCTAAGCCCAACCCTAACCCTAAACCTAACCCTAACTCTAACCCTAACCCTAAACCAAACCCTAACCCTAAACCTAACCCTAAACCAAACCCTAACGCTAAACCTAACCCTAACCCTAATATAAACCAAAAACCTAACCCTACCCCTAACCCTAACCCTAAACCTAAACAAAACCAAAACCCTAACACTTACACCAACCCTAACTCTGAACCTAACCCTAATCCTAACCCTAACCCTAACATAAAAACTAATACTAAACCAAACCCTAACCCTAACCCTAACCCTAACCCTAACCAAAGCCCTAACCCTAACCCTAACCCTAAACCTAAACCTAACCCAAACCCAAACCCTAACCCAAACCCTAACTCTAACCCTAAACCAAACACTTACCCTAACCATAAACCTAACCCTAACCCAAAACCTAATCCTAACCCTAACCCTAACCCTAACAGAAAATCTAACCCTAACCGGAACCCAAAACCTAACCCTAACTCTATCCCTAACCCTAACCCTAATCCTAACCCTAAACCTAAACCTAACCCTAACACGAACCCTAACCCAAAGTAAAACCTAACCATAAACCTAACCCTACACCTAAACCAAACCCAAACCCTAACATTAACCCTTACCCTAAACCTAACCCAAACCCTAACCGTAACCTTAACCCTAAACTAACCCTGATCACAACCCTAACCCTAACAATAAACCTAACCCTAAACCAAACCCAAACACTAACCCTAACCCTAACCCTAACCTAACCCAAACACTAACCCTAACCCTAACCCTAAATCTAACCCTAACCTAAACCTTAACCCTAACACTAACTCTAACACAAACCCTAACCCAAACCAAACCCTAACCATAACGATAACCCAAACACTAAACCTCTCCCTAACCGAATCCCTAACTCTAACCCTCACCCTAAACCAAAGCCTAATACTAACCCTAACCCTAACCCTAACCCAAACCCTAACTCTAACTCTCACCCTAACCCAAACCCAAACCCTAACCCTAACCCTAACCCTAACTCAAACCCTAACCCTAACCCTAATCCAAACCCTAAACCTAACCCTAACCTTAACCATAAGCCTAACCCTAAGCCTAACCCAGACCAAACCCTAACCCTATCCCTAACACTAACACTATCCCTAACCCAAACCAAACCCTAACCGTAACCGTAACCCTAACCCTAACCCTAAACCATACCCAAACCCTAACACTAACCCTAACCCTAACCCACACCCTAAACCTAATCCTAACCCTAACCTTAACCCTAACCCAAACCAAACTCTAACCCTAACCCTAACCCTAATTCTAACCCTAACCCTAACCCAAACACTAACCCTAACTCTAACACTAACCCAAACCCAAAGCCTAACCCTAAACTAAACCGTAACCCTAACCCAAAGCCTAAATCTAACCCTAAACCTAACCCTAAGCAAAACACGAACCCAAACCCTAATCCTAAACCAAACCCTAACCCAAACGCCAACGCTAAAACTAACTCTACCCCTAACATAAACCAAAAACCTAAACCAAAACCCTAACCCTAACCCTAAAAGTAACCCTAGTTCAAACCCTAACTCTAACCCTAACCGTAACCCAAGCCCGAAACCTAACCCTAATCCAAATACAAACCCTAACCCTAACCCTAACCATAATCCAAACCAAACCCTAACCCAAACCCAAACACTAACCCGAAACCGAACCCTAACCTTAACCCTAACCCAAAACCTAACCCTAACCCTCACCCAAACCCTAACACTACCACTAACCCTAACCATAAACCAAACCCAAACCCTAACCTTAACCCTAATCCAAACACTAACCCTAACCCTAACCCTAACCCTAACCCTAACCGTAACCCTAACCCAAACCCTAACGCTAAACCTAAACCTAATCCAAACCCTAATGATAAATTTGACCCTAACCCTAAGCCTAACCCTAACCCAAAACATAACTCTAACCCTAACCCTAACACTAAACCAAACCCAAACCCTAACACTAACAC
>CM069530.1:957500-960000 GCA_035773235.1 Eospalax fontanierii | reverse complement strand
AAACCCTAACCCTAAACCTAACCCTAACCCTAACCCTAACCCTAACCTAAAACTAACGCAAACCTATACCCTAACCGTAACTCTAACCCTAACACCAGCCCTAACCCAAAACAAACCCTAAATCAACGCCTAACCCTAACCCTAATCCAAACCCTAATCCTAAACCTAACCATAAAACGAACCCTAACCCAAAGCAAAACCTAACCATAAACCTAAACCTACACCTAAACCAAACCCAAAACCCAACCCTAACCCTTACCCTAAAACTAACCCAAACCCTAACCCTAACCCAAATCCTAACCCTAACCCTAAACCTAACCCAAACCCTAACCCTAAACCTAACCTTAACCATAACCCTAACCCTAACCCTAACCCAAACCAAACCCTAACCCTAACCCTAACCCTAACCCTAACACTATACCTAACCCCAACGAAACCCTAACCGTTACCCTAACCCTAACCCTAACCCAAACCCAAACCCTAACACTAACCCTAACCCTAACCCACACCCTAACCCTAACCCTAATACTAACACTAACCCTAACCCAAACCAAATCCTATCCCTAACCCTAACCCTAACGCTAACCCTAATCCTAACATTAACCCTAACCCTAACCCAAACCCAAAGCCTAACCCTAAACTTAACCGTAACCCTAACCCAACCACTAAACCTAAACCTAAACCTAACCCTAACCAAAACACGAACCCTAACCATAACCCTAAACCAAACCTTAACATTAACCTTAAACTTAACCATAACCCAAACCCTAACCCTAAACCTAACCCAAACCCTAACCCTAACACTAAACCTAAACCTAACCCTAACCCAAACCCTAACGCTAAACCTAACTCTAACCCTAACATAAAACAAAAACTTAAACCTAACCCTAACCCTAACCCTTACCCTAACCCTAACATTAACTCTAACCCAAAGCAAACCGTAACCATAAACCTAACCCTACACCTAACCCAATCCCAAACCCTAAACCTAACCCAAACCATAACCCTTACCCTAAACCTAACCCAAACCCTAACCCTAACCTTAACCCTAAATCTAACCCTGATCCCAACCCTAACCCTAACACTAAACCTAACCCTAAACCAAACCCAAACACTAACCCTAACCCTAAACCTAACCTAACCCAAACACTAACCCTAACCCTAACCGTAAATCTAACCCTAACCTAAACCTTAACACTAACCCTAACTCTAACACAAACCCTAACCCAAACCAAACCCTAACCATAACGATAACCCAAACACTAAACCTCACCCTAACCCAAACTCTAACTCTAACCCTCACCCTAAACCAAACCCTAATCCTAACCCTAACCCTAACCCTAACCCAAACCCTAACTCTAACTGTGACCCTAACCCAAACCCTAACCCTAACCCTAACCCTAACTCAAACCCTAACCCTAACCCTAGTCCAAACCCTAAACCTAACCCTAACCTTAACCATAACCCTAACCTTAACCCTCACCCAGACCAAACCCTAACCCTATCCCTAACACTGACACTATCCCTAACCCAAACCAAACCCTAACCGTAACCGTAACCCTAACCCTAACCCTAACCCATACCCAAACCCTAACACTAACCCTAACCCTAACCCACACCCTAACCCTAATCCTAACCCTAACCTTAACCCTAACACAAACCAAACCCTAACCCTAACCCTAACCCTAATCCTAACCCTAACCCTAACCCAAACCCTAACCCTAACTCTAACACTAACCCAAACCCAAAGCCTAACCCTAAACTATACCGTAACCCTAACCCAAAGGCTGAATCTAACACTAAACCTAACCCTAAGCAAAACACGAACCCAAACCCTAACCCTAAACCAAACCCTAACCCAAACGCCAACGCTAAAACTAACTCTACCCCTAACATAAACCAAAAACCTAAACCAAAACCCTAACCCTAACCCTAAAACTAACCCTAATCCAAACCCTAACTCTAACCCTAACCGTAACCCAAACCCGAAACCTAACCCTAACCCAAATACAAACCCTAACCCTAAGCCTAACCGTAACCCAAACAAAACCCTAACCCAAACCCATACACTAACCCGAAACCGAACCCTAACCTTAACCCTAACCCAAAACCTAACCCTAACCCTCACCCAAACCCTAACACTACAACTAACCCTAACCATAAACCAAACCCAAACCCTAACTTTAACCCTAATCCAAACACTAACCCTAACCCTAACACTAACCCTAATCCAAACACTAACCCTAACCCAAACCCTAACCCTAAACCTAACCCTAACCCTAACCCTAAACCTAACCCTAACCCTAACCCAAACCCTAATGCTAAACCTAAACCTAATCCAAACCCTAATGATAAACTTGACCCTAACCCTAAGCCTAACCCTAACCCTAAACCAAACCCTAACTCTAACTCTCACCCTAACCCAAACCCTAACCCTAACCCTAAGCCTAACTCAAACCCTAACCCTAACCCTAATCCTAACCCTAAACCTAACCCTAAC
>CM069530.1:937500-945000 GCA_035773235.1 Eospalax fontanierii | reverse complement strand
AACCCTAACCCTAACACTAAACCTAACCCTAAACCAAACCCAAACACTAACCCTAACTCTAACCCTAACCTAACCCAAACACTAACCATAACCCTAACCCTAAATCTAACCCTAACCTAAACCTTAACCCTATCCCTAACTCTAACACAAACCCTAACCCAAACCAAACCCTAACCATAACGATAACCCAAACACTAAACCTCACCCTAACGCAAACCCTAACTCTAACCCTCACCCTAAACCAAACCCTAATCCTAACCCTAACCCTAACCCTAACCCAAACCCTAACTCTAACTCTCACCCTAACCCAAACCCTAACCCTAACCCTAACCCTAACTCAAACCCTAACCCTAACCCTAATCCAAACCCTAAACCTAACCCTAACCTTAACCATAACCCTAACCCTAACACTAACCCAGACCAAACCCTAACACTAACCCTAACCCTAACCCACACCCTAACCCTAATCCTAACCCTAACCTTAACCCTAACCCAAACCAAACCCTAACCCTAACCCTAACCCTAATCCTAACCCTAACCCTAACCCAAACCCTAACCCTAACTCTAACACTAACCCAAACCCAAAGCCTAACCCTAAACTAAACCGTAACCCTAACCCAAAGCCTAAATCTAACCCTAAACCTAACCCTAAGCAAGACACGAACCCAAACCCTAACCCTAAACCAAACCCTAACCCAAACGCCAATGCTAAAACTAACTCTACCCCCAACATAAACCAAAAACCTAAACCAAAACCATAACCCTAACCCTAAAACTAACCCTAATCCAAACCCTAACTCTAACCCTAACCGTAACCCAAACGCAAAACCTAACCCTAACCCAAATACAAACCCTAAACTTAACCCTAAACGTAACAAAAAACCAAACCCTAACCCAAACCCAAACACTAACCCGAAACCGAACCCTAACCTTAACCCCAACCCAAAACCTAACCCTAACCCTCACCCAAACCCTAACACTACCACTAACCCTAACCATAAACCAAACCCAAAACCTAACCTTAACCCTAATCCAAACACTAACCCTAACCCTAACGCTAACCCTAATCCAAACACTAACCCTAACCCAAACCCTAACCCTAAACCTAACCCTAACCCTAACCCTAACCCTAACCCTAACCCTAAACCTAACCAAAACCCTAACGCTAAACCTAAACCTAATCCAAACCCTAATGATAAACTTGACCCTAACCCTAAGCCTAACCCTAACCCAAAACATAACTCTAACCCTAACCCTAACCCTAAACCAAACCCAAACCCTAACACTAACACTAACCCTAACACTAAACCTATCCCTAACCCTAACCCAAGCCCTAACCCTAACCCTAAACCTAACCCTAAACCTAACCCAAACCCAAACCCTAACCCAAACCCTAACCTTAATCCTAACCCTAACCCTAACCCTAACCAAACCAAACCCTAACCCTAACCCTAACCCTAACCCAAACCCGAAACCTAACCCTAACCCAAATACAAACCCTAACCCTAACACTAACCCTAACCCAAACCAAACCCTAACCCTAACGCTAACCCAAACCAAACCCTAACCCAAATACTAACCCTCAACCGAACCCTAACCTTAAGCCTAACCCAAAACCTAACCCTAACCCTCACCCAAACCCTAACACTACCACTAACCGTAACCCTAAACCAAACCCATACCGTAACCTTAACCATAACCCAAACACTAACCCTAACCCTAACCCTAATCCAAACCCTAACCCTAACCCAAACCCTAACCCTAAACCTAACCCTAACCCTAACCCTAACCCTAACCTAAAACTAACGCAAACCTAAACCATAACCGTAACTCTAACCCTAACACCAGCCCTAACCCAAAACAAACCCTAAATCAACGCCTAACCCTAACCCTAATCCAAACCCTAACCCTAAACCTAACCATAAAACGAAACCTAACCCAAAGCAAAACCTAACCATAAACCTAAACCTACACCTAAACCAAACCCAAAACCCAACCCTAACCCTTACCCTAAACCTAACCCAAACCCTAAACCTAACCCAAATCCTAACCCTAACCCTAAACCTAACCCAAACCCTAACTCTAACTCTCACCCTAACCCAAACCCTAACCCTAACCCTAACCCTAACTCAAACCCTAACCCTAACCCTAATCCAAACCCTAAACCTAACCCTAACCTTAACCATAACCCTAACCCTAACACTAACCCAGACCAAACCCTAACACTAACCCTAACCCTAACCCACACCCTAACCCTAATCCTAACCCTAACCTTAACCCTAACCCAAACCAAACCCTAACCCTAACCCTAACCCTAATCCTAACCCTAACCCTAACCCAAACCCTAACCCTAACTCTAACACTAACCCAAACCCAAAGCCTAACCCTAAACTAAACCGTAACCCTAACCCAAAGCCTAAATCTAACCCTAAACCTAACCCTAAGCAAGACACGAACCCAAACCCTAACCCTAAACCAAACCCTAACCCAAACGCCAATGCTAAAACTAACTCTACCCCCAACATAAACCAAAAACCTAAACCAAAACCATAACCCTAACCCTAAAACTAACCCTAATCCAAACCCTAACTCTAACCCTAACCGTAACCCAAACGCAAAACCTAACCCTAACCCAAATACAAACCCTAAACTTAACCCTAAACGTAACAAAAAACCAAACCCTAACCCAAACCCAAACACTAACCCGAAACCGAACCCTAACCTTAACCCCAACCCAAAACCTAACCCTAACCCTCACCCAAACCCTAACACTACCACTAACCCTAACCATAAACCAAACCCAAAACCTAACCTTAATCCTAATCCAAACACTAACCCTAACCCTAACGCTAACCCTAATCCAAACACTAACCCTAACCCAAACCCTAACCCTAAACCTAACCCTAACCCTAACCCTAACCCTAACCCTAACCCTAAACCTAACCCAAACCCTAACGCTAAACCTAAACCTAATCCAAACCCTAATGATAAACTTGACCCTAACCCTAAGCCTAACCCTAACCCAAAACATAACTCTAACCCTAACCCTAACCCTAAACCAAACCCAAACCCTAACACTAACACTAACCCTAACACTAAACCTATCCCTAACCCTAACCCAAGCCCTAACCCTAACCCTAAACCTAACCCTAAACCTAACCCAAACCCAAACCCTAACCCAAACCCTAACCTTAATCCTAACCCTAACCCTAACCCTAACCAAACCAAACCCTAACCCTAACCCTAACCCTAACCCAAACCCGAAACCTAACCCTAACCCAAATACAAACCCTAACCCTAACACTAACCCTAACCCAAACCAAACCCTAACCCTAACGCTAACCCAAACCAAACCCTAACCCAAATACTAACCCTCAACCGAACCCTAACCTTAAGCCTAACCCAAAACCTAACCCTAACCCTCACCCAAACCCTAACACTACCACTAACCGTAACCCTAAACCAAACCCATACCCTAACCTTAACCATAACCCAAACACTAACCCTAACCCTAACCCTAATCCAAACCCTAACCCTAACCCAAACCCTAACCCTGAGCCTAATCCTAACCCTAATCCGACCCCTAACCTAAAACTAACGCAAACCTAAACCATAACCGTAACTCTAACCCTAACACCAGCCCTAACCCAAAACAAACCCTAAATCAACGCCTAACCCTAACCCTAATCCAAACCCTAACCCTAAACCTAACCATAAAACGAAACCTAACCCAAAGCAAAACCTAACCATAAACCTAAACCTACACCTAAACCAAACCCAAAACCCAACCCTAACCCTTACCCTAAACCTAACCCAAACCCTAAACCTAACCCAAATCCTAACCCTAACCCTAAACCTAACCCAAACCCTAACTCTAACTCTCACCCTAACCCAAACCCTAACCCTAACCCTAACCCTAACTCAAACCCTAACCCTAACCCTAATCCAAACCCTAAACCTAACCCTAACCTTAACCATAACCCTAACCCTAACACTAACCCAGACCAAACCCTAACACTAACCCTAACCCTAACCCACACCCTAACCCTAATCCTAACCCTAACCTTAACCCTAACCCAAACCAAACCCTAACCCTAACCCTAACCCTAATCCTAACCCTAACCCTAACCCAAACCCTAACCCTAACTCTAACACTAACCCAAACCCAAAGCCTAACCCTAAACTAAACCGTAACCCTAACCCAAAGCCTAAATCTAACCCTAAACCTAACCCTAAGCAAGACACGAACCCAAACCCTAACCCTAAACCAAACCCTAACCCAAACGCCAATGCTAAAACTAACTCTACCCCCAACATAAACCAAAAACCTAAACCAAAACCATAACCCTAACCCTAAAACTAACCCTAATCCAAACCCTAACTCTAACCCTAACCGTAACCCAAACGCAAAACCTAACCCTAACCCAAATACAAACCCTAACCTTAACCCTAACCGTAACAAAAAACCAAACCCTAACCCAAACCCAAACACTAACCCGAAACCGAACCCTAACCTAAACCCTAACCCAAAACCTAACCCTAACCCTCCCCCAAACCCTACCACTACCACTAACCCTAACCATAAACCAAGCCCAAAACCTAACCTTAACCCTAATCCAAACACTAACCCTAACCCTAACGCTAACCCTAATCCAAACACTAACCCTAACCCAAACCCTAACCCTAAACCTAACCCTAACCCTAACCCTAACCCTAACCCTAACCCTAAACCTAACCCAAACCCTAACGCTAAACCTAAACCTAATCCAAACCCTAATGATAAACTTGACCCTAACCCTAAGCCTAACCCTAACCCAAAACATAACTCTAACCCTAACCCTAACCCTAAACCAAACCCAAACCCTAACACTAACACTAACCCTAACACTAAACCTATCCCTAACCCTAACCCAAGCCCTAACCCTAACCCTAAACCTAACCCTAAACCTAACCCAAACCCAAACCCTAACCCAAACCCTAACCTTAATCCTAACCCTAACCCTAACCCTAACCAAACCAAACCCTAACCCCAACCCTAACCCTAACCCAAACCCGAAACCTAACCCTAACCCAAATACAAACCCCAACCCTAACACTAACCCTAACCCAAACCAAACCCTAACCCTAACGCTAACCCAAACCAAACCCTAACCCAAATACTAACCCTCAACCGAACCCTAACCTTAAGCCTAACCCAAAACCTAACCCTAACCCTCACCCAAACCCTAGCACTACCACTAACCGTTACCCTAAACCAAACCCATTCCCTAACCTTAACCATAACCCAAACACTAACCCTAACCCCAACCCTAATCCAAACTCTAACCCTAATCCAGACGCTAACCCTAACCCTAACCCTAACCCTAACCCTAACCCTAACCTAAAACTAACGCAAACCTAAACCATAACCGTAACTCTAACCCTAACACCAGCCCTAACCCAAAACAAACCCTAAATCAACGCCTAACCCTAACCCTAATCCAAACCCTAACCCTAAACCTAACCATAAAACGAAACCTAACCCAAAGCAAAACCTAACCATAAACCTAAACCTACACCTAAACCAAACCCAAAACCCAACCCTAACCCTTACCCTAAACCTAACCCAAACCCTAAACCTAACCCAAATCCTAACCCTAACCCTAAACCTAACCCAAACCCTAACTCTAACTCTCACCCTAACCCAAACCCTAACCCTAACCCTAACCCTAACTCAAACCCTAACCCTAACCCTAATCCAAACCCTAAACCTAACCCTAACCTTAACCATAACCCTAACCCTAACACTAACCCAGACCAAACCCTAACACTAACCCTAACCCTAACCCACACCCTAACCCTAATCCTAACCCTAACCTTAACCCTAACCCAAACCAAACCCTAACCCTAACCCTAACCCTAATCCTAACCCTAACCCTAACCCAAACCCTAACCCTAACTCTAACACTAACCCAAACCCAAAGCCTAACCCTAAACTAAACCGTAACCCTAACCCAAAGCCTAAATCTAACCCTAAACCTAACCCTAAGCAAGACACGAACCCAAACCCTAACCCTAAACCAAACCCTAACCCAAACGCCAATGCTAAAACTAACTCTACCCCCAACATAAACCAAAAACCTAAACCAAAACCATAACCCTAACCCTAAAACTAACCCTAATCCAAACCCTAACTCTAACCCTAACCGTAACCCAAACGCAAAACCTAACCCTAACCCAAATACAAACCCTAACCTTAACCCTAACCGTAACAAAAAACCAAACCCTAACCCAAACCCAAACACTAACCCGAAACCGAACCCTAACCTAAACCCTAACCCAAAACCTAACCCTAACCCTCACCCAAACCCTAACACTACCACTAACCCTAACCATAAACCAAACCCAAAACCTAACCTTAACCCTAATCCAAACACTAACCCTAACCCTAACGCTAACCCTAATCCAAACACTAACCCTAACCCAAACCCTAACCCTAAACCTAACCCTAACCCTAACCCTAACCCTAACCCTAACCCTAAACCTAACCCAAACCCTAACGCTAAACCTAAACCTAATCCAAACCCTAATGATAAACTTGACCCTAACCCTAAGCCTAACCCTAACCCAAAACATAACTCTAACCCTAACCCTAACCCTAAACCAAACCCAAACCCTAACACTAACACTAACCCTAACACTAAACCTATCCCTAACCCTAACCCAAGCCCTAACCCTAACCCTAAACCTAACCCTAAACCTAACCCAAACCCAAACCCTAACCCGAACCCTAACCTTAATCCTAACCCTAACCCTAACCCTAACCAAACCAAACCCTAACCCTAACCCTAACCCTATCCCAAACCCGAAACCTAACCCTAACCCAAATACAAACCCTAACCCTAACACTAACCCTAACCCAAACCAAACCCTAACCCTAACGCTAACCCAAACCAAACCCTAACCCAAATACTAACCCTCAACCGAACCCTAACCTTAAGCCTAACCCAAAACCTAACCCTAACCCTCACCCAAACCCTAACACTACCACTAACCGTAACCCTAAACCAAACCCATACCCTAACCTTAACCATAACCCAAACACTAACCCTAACCCTAACCCTAATCCAAACCCTAACCCTAACCCAAACCCTAACCCTAAACCTAACCCTAACCCTAACCCTAACCCTAACCTAAAACTAACGCAAACCTAAACTCTAACCGTAACTCTAACCCTAACACCAGCCCTAACCCAAAACAAACCCTAAATCAATGCCTAACCCTAACCCTAATCCAAACCCTAACCCTAAACCTAACCATAAAACGAACCCTAACCCAAAGCAAAACCTAACCATAAACCTAAACCTACACCTAAACCAAACCCAAAACCCAACCCTAACCCTTACCCTAAACCTAACCCAAACCCTAACCCTAACCCAAATCCTAACCCTAACCCTAAACCTAACCCAAACCCTAACCCTAAACCTAACCTTAACCATAACCCTAACCCTAACCCTAACC
>CM069530.1:925000-935000 GCA_035773235.1 Eospalax fontanierii | reverse complement strand
TCACCCTAACCCAAAACCTAACTCTAACCCTCACCCTAACCCAAAGCCTAATCCTAACCCTAACCCTAACCCTAACCCAAAACCTAACTCTAACCCTCACCCTAACCCAAACCCTAATCCTAACCCTAACTCAAACCCTAACCCTAACCCTAACCCAAACCCTAACACTAAATCTAACCCTAACCCTAACCCTAACCGTAACCCTAACCCTAAGCCTAACCCAAACCCTACCCTTAAACCTAACCCTAAACCAAAACCTAACCCTAAACCCAACTCTAACCCAAACCTAATCCTTAACCGTAACCTTAATCCTAACCCTAACCCTAACCCTAACCCAAGCCCTAACCATAACCCTAAACCTAATCCTAAACCTAACCCTAACCTTAACCATAACCCTAACCCTAACCCTAACCCTAACCCAGATCAAACCCTAACCCTAACCCTTCCACTAACATTATCCCTAACCCAAACCAAACCCTAACCATAACCCTAACCCTAACCCTAACCCATACCCAAACCCTAACACTAACCCTAACCCTAACCCACACCCTAACCCTAACCCTAACACTAACCCTAACCCTAACCAAACCAAACCCTAACCCTAACTTTTACCCTAACCCTAACCTAAACGCTAACCCTAATCCTAACCCTAACCCTAACCATAACCCAAACCAAACCCTAACCCTAACCCTAACCCTAACCTTAATCCTAACCCTAACCCTAACCCAAACCCTAACCCTAACTCTAACACTAAGCCAAACCCAAAGCCTAACCCTAAACTAAACCTTAACCCTATCCTAAAGCCTAAATCTAACCCTAAACCTAACCCTAAGCAAAACACGAATCGAAAACCTATCCTTAAACCAAACCCTAACCCAAACCCTAACGATAAAACTAACTCTACCCCTAACATAAACCAAAAACCTAACCCTAACCCTAACCCTAAACCTAATCCAAACCCTAACTCTAACCCTAACCCTAACCCAAACCTGAAACCTAACCCTAACCCAAATACAAACCCTAACCCTAACCCTAACCGTAACCCAAACCAAACCCTAACCCAAACCCAAACACTAACCCTCACCCGAACCCTAACCTTAACCCTAACCCAAAACCTAACCCTAACCCTACAACTAACCCTAACCCTAAACCAAACCCAAACCCTAACCCTAAACCTAAACCTAACCCAAACCCTAATGCTAAACCTAACCATAACCCTACCCCTAACCCTAACCCAAAACCTAACTCTAAACCTAACCCTAACCCTAAACCAAACCAAAACCCTAACACTAACACTAACCCTAGCACTAAACCTAACCCTAATCCTAACCCTAACCGTAACCCTAACCCTAACCCTAACCCAAACCCTAACCTTAAACTTAACCCTAAACCAATCCCTAACCCTAAACCTAACTCTAACCCAAACCTATTCCTTAACCGTAACCTTAATCCTAACCCTAACCCTAGGGCTAACCCAAGCCCTAACCCTAAGCTTAACCCTAAACCTATCCCTAACACAAACCAAACCCTAACACTAACCCTAACGAAAAACCTAACCCAAACCCAAACCCTAACCCAAACCCTAACCCAAACCCTAACCCAAAAACTTACCCTAACCCTAACCCTAACCCAAACCCTAACCTTAAACCTAACCCTAAACCAAACACTAACCCTAAACCTAACCCTAACCTTAACCATAACCCTAACCCTAACCCAAACCCAAATGCTAACCGTAACCCTAACCCTAAAACACACCCTAACCCTAACCCTAACACTAGCACTAACCCTAACGCAAACCAAATCCTAACCCTAACTCTAACCCTAACCCTAACCTAAAACGTAAACTTAAATCTAAGCCTAAACCAAACCCTAACACTAACCCTAACCCTAACCCTAACCCTAACCCTAACCAAAACCCTAACCCTAACCCTAACCCTAACCCTAACCAAAACCCTAACCCTAACCCTAACCCTAACCTTAACCTTTACCCATACACTAACCCTAATCCTAACCCTAACCCTAACCCAAACCCTAAACATAACCCAAAACCTAACCCTAACCCTAAACCAAACCCAAACCCTAACTCTAACACTAACCCTAACCCTAACCCAAACCCTAACCCTAACCCTAAATCTAACCCTAACCCAAACCCTAACCCTAACCCTAACTCTAACAGTAACCCTAACCCAAACCAAACCCTAACCGTAACGATAACCCAAACACTAACCCTCACCCTAACCCAAACCCTAACTCTAACCCTCACCCTAACCCAAAGCCTAATCCTAACCCTAACCCTAACCCTAACCCAAAACATAACTCTAACCCTCACCCTAACCCAAACCCTAACCCTAACCCTAACTCAAACCCTAACCCTAACCCTAACCCAAACCCTAACACTAAACCTAACCCTACCCCTAACCCTAACCGTAACCCTAACCCTAACCCTAAGACTAACCCAAACCCTACCCTTAAACCTAACCCTAAACCAAAACCTAACCCTAAACCCAACTCTAACCCAAACCTAATCCTTAACCGTAACCTTAATCCTAACCCTAACCCTAACCCTAACCCAAGCCCTAACCATAACCCTAAACCTAATCCTAAACCTAACCCTAACCTTAACCCTAACCCTAACCCTAACCCTAACCCTAACCCAGATCAAACCCTAACCCTAACCCTTCCACTAACATTATCCCTAACCCAAACCAAACCCTAACCATAACCCTAACCCTAACCCTAACCCATACCCAAACCCTAACACTAACCCTAACCCTAACCCACACCCTAACCCTAACCCTAACACTAACCCTAACCCTAACCAAACCAAACCCTAACCCTAACTTTTACCCTAACCCTAACCTAAACGCTAACCCTAATCCTAACCCTAACCCTAACCCTAACCCAAACCAAACCCTAACCCTAACCCTAACCTTAATCCTAACCCTAACCCTAACCCAAACCCTAACCCTAACTCTAACACTAAGCCAAACCCAAAGCCTAACCCTAAACTAAACCGTAACCCTATCCCAAAGCCTAAATCTAACCCTAAACCTAACCCTAAGCAAAACACGAATCCAAAACCTATCCCTAAACCAAACCCTAACCCAAACCCTAACGATAAAACTAACTCTACCCCTAACATAAACCAAAAACCTAACCCTAACCCTAACCCTAAACCTAATCCAAACCCTAACTCTAACCCTAACCCTAACCCAAACCTGAAACCTAACCCTAACCCAAATACAAACCCTAACCCTAACCCTAACCGTAACCCAAACCAAACCCTAACCCAAACCCAAACACTAACCCTCACCCGAACCCTAACCTTAACCCTAACCCAAAACCTAACCCTAACCCTCACCCAAACCCTAACACTACAACTAACCCTAACCCTAAACCAAACCCAAACCCTAACCCTAAACCTAAACCTAACCCAAACCCTAATGCTAAACCTAACCATAACCCTACCCCTAACCCTAACCCAAAACCTAACTCTAAACCTAACCCTAACCCTAAACCAAACCCAAACCCTAACACTAACACTAACCCTAGCACTAAACCTAACCCTAAACCTAACCCTAACCGTAACCCTAACCCTAACCCTAACCCTAACCCAAACCCTAACCTTAAACTTAACCCTAAACCAATCCCTAACCCTAAACCTAACTCTAACCCAAACCTCTTCCTTAACCGTAACCTTAATCCTAACCCTAACCCTAGGGCTAACCCAAGCCCTAACCCTAAGCTTAACCCTAAACCTATCCCTAACACAAACCAAACCCTAACACTAACCCTAACGAAAAACCTAACCCAAACCCAAACCCTAACCCAAACCCTAACCCAAACCCTAACCCCAAAACTTACCCTAACCCTAACCCTAACCCAAACCCTAACCTTAAACCTAACCCTAAACCAAACACTAACCCTAAACCTAACTCTAACCCAAACCTATTCCTTAACCATAACCTTAATCCTAGCCCTAACCCTAACCCTAACCCTAACCCAAGCCCTAACCCTAGCCCTAAACCTAACCCTAAACCTAACCCAAACCCAAACCCTAACCCAAACCCTCACTCTAATCCTAACCCTAACCCTAACCCTAATCCAAACCAAACCCTAACACTAACCCTAACCCTAACCTTAACTCTAACCCTAACCCTAAACCAAACCCTAACCCTAACTCTAACACTAACCCAAACCCAAAGTCTAACCCTAAACTAAACCGGAACCCTAACCCCAACCCTAAATCTAACCCTAAACCTAACCCTAAGCAAGACACGAACCCAAACCCTAACCCTAAACCAAACCCTAACCCAAACGCCAATGCTAAAACTAACTCTACCCCCAACATAAACCAAAAACCTAAACCAGAACCATAACCCTAACCCTAAAACTAACCCTAATCCAAACCCTAACTCTAACCCTAACCGTAACCCAAACGCAAAACCTAACCCTAACCCAAATACAAACCCTAACCTTAACCCTAACCGTAACAAAAAACCAAACCCTAACCCAAACCCAAACACTAACCCGAAACCGAACCCTAACCTTAACCCTAACCCAAAACCTAACCCTAACCCTCACCCAAACCCTAACACTACCACTAACCCTAACCATAAACCAAACCCAAAACCTAACCTTAACCCTAATCCAAACACTAACCCTAACCCTAACGCTAACCCTAATCCAAACACTAACCCTAACCCAAACCCTAACCCTAAACCTAACCCTAACCCTAACCCTAACCCTAACCCTAACCCTAACCCAAACCCTAACGCTAAACCTAAACCTAATCCAAACCCTAATGATAAACTTGACCCTAACCCTAAGCCTAACCCTAACCCTAACCCTAACCCTAACCTAAAACTAACGCAAACCTAAACTCTAACCGTAACTCTAACCCTAACACCAGCCCTAACCCAAAACAAACCCTAAATCAACGCCTAACCCTAACCCTAATCCAAACCCTAACCCTAAACCTAACCATAAAACGAACCCTAACCCAAAGCAAAACCTAACCATAAACCTAAACCTACACCTAAACCAAACCCAAAACCCAACCCTAACCCTTACCCTAAACCTAACCCAAACCCTAACCCTAACCCAAATCCTAACCCTAACCCTAAACCTAACCCAAAACCTAACCCTAAACCTAACCTTAACCATAACCCTAACCCTAACCCTAACCCAAACCAAACCCTAACCCTAACCCTAACCCTAACCCTAACACTACACCTAACCCAAACGAAACCCTAACCGTAACCCTAACCCTAACCCAAACCCAAACCCTAACACTAACCCTAACCCTAACCCACACCCTAACCCTAACCCTAATACTAACACTAACCCTAACCCAAACCAAATCCTATCCCTAACCCTAACCCTAACCCTAATCCTAACATTAACCCTAACCCTAACCCAAACCCAAAGCCTAACCCTAAACTTAACCGTAACCCTAACCCAACCACTAAACCTAAACCTAAACCTAACCCTAACCAAAACACGAACCCTAACCATAACCCTAAACCAAACCTTAACCCTAACCTTAAACTTAACCATAACCCAAACCCTAACCCTAAACCTAACCCAAACCCTAACCCTAACACTAAACCTAAACCTAACCCTAACCCAAACCCTAACGCTAAACCTAACTCTAACCCTAACATAAAACAAAAACTTAAACCTAACCCTAACCCTAACCCTAACCCTAACCCTAACATTAACTCTAACCCAAAGCAAACCGTAACCATAAACCTAACCCTACACCTAACCCAATCCCAAACCCTAACCATAACCCAAACCATAACCCTAACCCTAAAACTAACCCTAACCAAAACACGAGCCCTAAACATAACCCAAAACCAAACCTTAACCCTAAACTTAAAACTAACCCTAACCAAAACACTAATCATAAACCTAACACTAAACGTAACCCAAATCCTAAACCTAACCATAACCCAAACCCTAACCCTAGCCCTAACCCTAACCCTAACACAAACACAAACACAAACCCTAAGACTAACCCTAACCCAAAACCTAATCCTAACCCAAAACTTAACCCTAACCCTAACCCTAAACCAAACCCAAACACTAACCCTAAACCAAACCCTAACCTTAAACCTAACCGTAAACCAAACACTAACCCTAACCCTTACCCTAACCCTAACCAAAACCCTAACCCTAACCCTAACCTTAACCCTAACCCATACACTAACCCTAATCCTAACCCTAACCCTAACCCAAACCCTAAACCTAACCCAAAACCTAACCCTAACCCTAACACTAAACCTAACCCTTTCCCAAACAATAACCCTAACCCTAAACCTAAACCTAACCCAAACCCTAACACTAAAACTAAACCTAACCCTAACATAAACCAACAAACTAAACCTAACCCTAACCCTAACAGTAACACTAACCCTAACCCAAAACCTATCCCTAACGCTAACCTTTTCCCTAACCCAAACCCTTTTCATAACCCTATCCCAAACCCTAACCCTAACCCTAACCTTAACCATAACCCTAACCCTAACCCAAACCCAAATGCTAACCGTAACCCTAACCCTAAAACACACCCTAACCCTAACCCTAACACTAGCACTAACCCTAACGCAAACCAAATCCTAACCTTAACCCTGACCCTAACCCTAACCGTAACACAATCACAAACCATAACCCTAACCCTAACACTAAACCTAACCCAAAACCTAACCCTAACCCAAAACCTAACACTAACCCTAACGCTAACCCTAAACCAAACCCAAACCCTAACACTAACACTAACCCTAACTATAAACCTAACCCTAATCCTAACCCAAGGCCTAACCCTAACTCTAACCCTAACCCTAACCTAAAACGTAAACTTAAATCTAAACCTAAACCAAACCCTAACACTAACCCTAACCCTAACCCTAACCATAACCAAAACCCTAACCCTATCCCTAACCTTAAACCTAACCCAAACACTAACCCTAATCCTAACCTAACCCTAACCCAAACCTAAACCTAACCCAAACCCTAACCCTAACCCTAAACCTAACCCTAACCCAAACCCTAAACCTAACCCTAACCCAAACCATAACTCTAACCCTAAGCCTAACCCAAACCCGAAACCTAAACCTAATCCAAACACAAACCCTAAACCTAACCCTAAACTTAACCATAACCCTAACCCTAACCCAAACCCAAATGCTAACCGTAACCCTAACCCTAAAACACACCCTAACCCTAACCCTAACACTAGCACTAACCCTAACGCAAACCAAATCCTAACCCTAACTCTAACCCTAAACCTAACCTAAAACGTAAACTTAAATCTAAGCCTAAACCAAACCCTAACACTAACCCTAACCCTAACCCTAACCCTAACCAAAACCCTAACCCTAACCCTAACCTTAACCCTAACCAAAACCCTAACCCTAACCCTAACCTTAACCTTTACCCATACACTAACCCTAATCCTAACCCTAACCCTAACCCAAACCCTAAACATAACCCAAAACCTAACCCTAACCCTAAACCAAACCCAAACCCTAACTCTAACACTAACCCTAACCCTAACCCAAACCCTAACCCTAACCCTAAATCTAAACCTAACCCAAACCCTAACCCTAACCCTAACTCTAACAGTAACCCTAACCCAAACCAAACCCTAACCGTAACGATAACCCAAACACTAACCCTCACCCTAACCCAAACCCTAACTCTAACCCTCACCCTAACCCAAAGCCTAATCCTAACCCTAACCCTAACCCTAACCCAAAACCTAACTCTAACCCTCACCCTAACCCAAACCCTAACCCTAACCCTATCTCAAACCCTAACCCTAACCCTAACCCAAACCCTAACACTAAACCTAACCCTAACCCTAACCCTAACCGTAACCCTAACCCTAACCCTAAGCCTAACCCAAACCCTACCCTTAAACCTAACCCTAAACCAAAACCTAACCCTGAGCCCAACTCTAACCCAGACCTAATCCTTAACCGTAACCTTAATCCTAACCCTAACCCTAACCCTAACCCAAGCCCTAAACATAACCCTAATCCTAATCCTAAACCTAACCCTAACCTTACCCTTAACCCTAACCCTACCCCTAACCCTAACCCAGATCAAACCCTAACCCTAACCCTTCCACTAACATTATCCCTAACCCAAACCAAACCCTAACCATAACCCTAACCCTAACCCTAACCCATACCCAAACCCTAACACTAACCCTAACCCTAACCCACACCCTAACCCTAACCCTAACACTAACCCTAACCCTAACCAAACCAAACCCTAACCCTAACTTTTACCCTAACCCTAACCTAAACGCTAACCCTAATCCTAACCCTAACCCTAACCCTAACCCAAACCAAACCCTAACCCTAACCCTAACCTTAATCCTAACCCTAACCCTAACCCAAACCCTAACCCTAACTCTAACACTAAGCCAAACCCAAAGCCTAACCCTAAACTAAACCGTAACCCTATCCCAAAGCCTAAATCTAACCCTAAACCTAACACTAAGCAAAACACGAATCCAAAACCTATCCCTAAACCAAACCCTAACCCAAACCCTAACGATAAAACTAACTCTACCCCTAACATAAACCAAAAACCTAACCCTAACCCTAACCCTAAACCTAATCCAAACCCTAACTCTAACCCTAACCCTAACCCAAACCTGAAACCTAACCCTAACCCAAATACAAACCCTAACCCTAACCCTAACCGTAACCCAAACCAAACCCTAACCCAAACCCAAACACTAACCCTCACCCGAACCCTAACCTTAACCCTAACCCAAAACCTAACCCTAACCCTCACCCAAACCCTAACACTACAATTAACCCTAACCCTAAACCAAACCCAAACCCTAACCCTAAACCTAAACCTAACCCAAACCCTAATGCTAAACCTAACCATAACCCTACCCCTAACCCTAACCCAAAACCTAACTCTAAACCTAACCCTAACCCTAAACCAAACCCAAACCCTAACACTAACACTAACCCTAGCACTAAACCTAACCCTAATCCTAACCCTAACCGTAACCCTAACCCTAACCCTAACCCAAACCCTAACCTTAAACTTAACCCTAAACCAATCCCTAACCCTAAACCTAACTCTAACCCAAACCTATTCCTTAACCGTAACCTTAATCCTAACCCTAACCCTAGGGCTAACCCAAGCCCTAACCCTAAGCTTAACCCTAAACCTATCCCTAACACAAACCAAACCCTAACACTAACCCTAACGAAAAACCTAACCCAAACCCAAACCCTAACACAAACCCTAACCCAAACCCTAACCCAAAAACTTACCCTAACCCTAACCCTAACCCAAACCCTAACCTTAAACCTAACCCTAAACCAAACACTAACCCTAAACCTAACTCTAACCCAAACCTATTCCTTAACCATAACCTTAATCCTAACCCTAACCCTAACCCTAACCCTAACCCTAACCCTAACCCAAGCCCTAACCCTAACCCTAAACCTAACCCTAAACCTAACCCAAACCCAAACCCTAACCCAAACCCTAACTCTAATCCTAACCCTAACCCTAACCCTAATCCAAACCAAACCCTAACCCTAACCCTAACCCTAAACTTAACTCTAACCCTAACCCTAAACCAAACCCTAACCCTAACTCTAACACTAACCCAAACCCAAAGTCTAACCCTAAACTAAAACGTAACCCTAACCCCAACCCTAAATCTAACCCTAAACCTAACCCTAACCAAAACACGAACCCAAACCCTAACCCTAAAACAAACCCTAACTCACACCTTAACGCTAAACCTTACTCTGACCTTAACATAAACCAAAAACCTAACCCTAACACTAAAACTAACCCAAACCCTAACCCTAACCCTAACCGAAACCCTAATTCTAACCATAACCCTAACCCAAACCCGAAACCTAACCCTTACCCAAATACAAACCCTAACCCTAACCCTAACCCTGACCCAAACCAAACCCTAACCCTAACCCTAATGCTAAACCTAACC
>CM069530.1:917500-920000 GCA_035773235.1 Eospalax fontanierii | reverse complement strand
CTAACCCTAAACCTAACCCTAACCCAAGCCCTAACCCTAACCCTAACCCTAAACCAAACACTTACCCTAACCATAATCCTAACCCTAACCCAAACCCTAATCCTAACCCTAACCCTAAGCCTAACACAAACTCTAACCCTAAATCGAACCCAAAACCTAACCCTAACCCTAACCCTAACCTAAACCTAACGCAAACCTAAACCCTAACCGTAACTCTAACCCTAACACCAGCCCTAACCCAAAACAAACCCTAACTCAACGCCTAACCCTAACCCTAATCCAAACCCTAACCCTAAACCTAACCCTAAAACGAACCCTAACCCAAAGCAAAACCTAACCATAAACCTAACCCTACACCTAAACCAAACCCAAACCCTAACATTAACCCTTACCCTAAAGCTAACCCAAACCCTAACCCTAACCCAAACCCTAACCCTAAATCTAACCCTTACCCAAACCCTGACCCTAACACTAAACCTAACCCTAAACCAAACCCAAACCCTAACCCTAACCCTAACCCTAAATCTAACCCTAACCCTAACCCTAACCCTCACCCTAACCCAAAGCCTAATCCTAACCCTAACCCTAACCCTAACCCAAAACCTAACTCTGACCCTAACCCTAACGCAAACCCTAACCCTAATCCTAACACTAACATTATCTCTAACCCAAACCAAACCATAACCATAACCCTAACCCTAACCCTAACCCATACCCAAACCCTAACACTAACCCTAAACCTAACACACACCCTAACCCTAACCCAAACCCTAACACTAAACCTAACCCTAACCCTAACCCTAACCGTAACCCTAACCCTAACCCTAAGCCTAACCCAAACCCTACCCTTAAACCTAACCCTATACCAATACCTAACCCTAAACCTAACTCTAACCCAAACCTAATCCTTAACCGTAACCTTAATCCTAACCCTAACCCTAACCCTAACCCAAGCCCTAACCATAACCCTAAACCTAATCCTAAACCTAACCCTAACCTTAACCATAACCTAACCCTAACCCTAACCCAGACCAAACCCTAACCCTAACCCTAACACTAACATTATCCCTAACCCAAACCAAACCCTAACCATAACCCTAACCCTAACCCTAACCCATACCCAAACCCTAACACTAACCCTAACCCTAACCCACACCCTAACCCTAACCCTAACTCTAACACTAACCCTAACCAAACCAAACCCTAACCCTAACTTTTAACCTAACCCTAACCTAAACGCTAACCATAATCCTAACCCTAACCCTAACCCTAACCCAAACCAAACCCTAACCCTAGCCCTAACCTTAATCCTAACCCTAACCCTACCCCAAACCCTAACCCTAACCCTAACACGAAGCCAAACCCAAAGCCTAACCCTAAACTAAACGGTAACCCTATCCCAAAGCCTAAATCTAACCCTAAACCTAACCCTAAGCAAAATATGAACCCAAACCCTAACCCTAAACCAAACCCGAACCCAAACGCTAATGCTAAACCTAACCCTAACCCTAACACTAACCCTAACCCAAAACCTAACTCTAACCCTAACCCTAACCCTAAACCAAACCCAAACCCTAACACTAACACTAACCCTAGCACTAAAGCTAACCCTAATCCTAACCCTAACCGTAACCCTAACCCTAACCCTAACCCAAACCCTAACCTTAAACTTAACCCTAAACCAATCCCTAACCCTAAACCTAACTCTAACCGAAACCTATTCCTAAATCCGTAACCTTAATCCTAAACCTAACCCTAAGGCTAACCAAGCCCTAACCCTAACCTTAATCCTAACCCTATCCCTAACACAAACGAAACCCTAACACTAACCCTAACCATAAACCTAACCCAAATCCAAACCGTAACCCAAACCGTAACCCAAACCCTAACCCAAACACTTACCCTAACCCTAACCCTAACCCAAACCGTAACCCTAACCCTAATCCTAACCCAAACCCTAACCCTAAACCTAACCCTAACACAAACCCTAATTCTAAACCTAACCCTAACCCTAACCCTAACCCTAACCCTAACCCTAAACCAAACCCAAACCCTAACACTAACCCAAATCCTAACCCTAAACCTAAACCAAACCGAAATCCTAACCCTAACCCCAACCGTAAACCTAACCCAAACCCAAACCCTAAACCTAAACTGAAACCTAACCCGAACCCAAACCCCAACCCTAACACTAACCCTAACCCTAAACCTAACCCCAACCCTAACACTATCCCTAACACAAACCAAACCATAAACGTAAACCTAACCCTAACCCTAACCCAAACCAAACCCTAACCCTAAACCTAACGCTAACCCTAACCCTAACCCAAACCCAAACCCAAACACTAACCCGAAAACTAACCCTATCCCTAAACCAAAACCTAACCCTAACTCTAACCCTAACCCTAACCCAAACCCGAACCCTAACCCAAACCCTAACTCTAAAGCTAACGGTAACCCAAACCCTAAACCTAACCCTGACCCAAACCCTAAAACTAAC
>CM069530.1:890000-907500 GCA_035773235.1 Eospalax fontanierii | reverse complement strand
AAAACCTAACCCTAACTTTTACCCTAACCCTAACCTAAACGCTAACCCTAATCCTAACCCTAACCCTAACCCTAACCCAAACCAAACCCTAACCCTAAATCTAACCTTAATCCTAACCCTAACCCTAACCCAAACCCTAACACTAACTCTAACACTAAGCCAAACCCAAAGCCTAACCCTAAACTAAACCGTAACCCTAAACCTAACCCTAACCCTAAACCTAACCCTAACCCTAACCCTAACCCATACCCTAACCCTAAACCTAAACCTAACCCAAACCCTAATGCTAAACCTAACCTTAACCCTAACCCTAACCCTAACCCAAAACCTAACTCTAAACCTAACCCTAACCCTACACAAAACCCAAACCCTAACACTAACACTAACCCTAGCACTAAACCTAACCCTAATCCTAACCCTAACCCTAATCCTAACCCTAACCCTAATCCTAACCCTAACCCTAACCCAAACCCTAACCTTAAACTTAACCCTAAACCAATCCCTAACCCTAAACCTAACTCTAACCCAAACCTATTCCTTAACCGTAACCTTAATCCTAACCCTAACACTAAGGCTAACCAAAGCCCTAACCCTAACCTTAACCCTAACCCTATCCCTAACACAAACCAAACCCTAAGCCTAACCCTAACCATAAACCTAACCCAAACCCAAACCCTAACCCAAACCCTAACCCAAACCCTAACCCAAAACTTACCCTAACCCTAACCCTAACCCAAACCCTAACCTTAAACCTAACCCTAAACCAAACACTAACCCTAAACCTATCTCTAACCCAAACCTATTCCTTAACCATAAACTTAATCCGAACCCTAACCCTAACCCTAACCCAAACCCTAACCCTAACCCTAAACCTAACCCTAAACCTAACCCAAACCCAAACCCTAACCCAAACCCTAACTCTAATCCTAACCCTAACCCTAACCCTAATCCAAACCAAACCCTAACCCTAACCCTAAACCTAACCCTAACCCTAACCCTAAATCAAACCCTAACCCTAACTCTAACACTAACCCAAACCCAAAGCCTAACCCTAAACTAAACCGTAACCGTAACCTTAACGCTAAAACTTACTCTGACCTTAACATAAACCAAAAACCTTACCCTAACTCTAAAACTAACCCAAACCCTAACGCTAACCCTAACCCAAACCCTAATTCCAACCCTAACCCTAACCTAAACCCGAAACCTAACCATAACCCAAATACAAACCGTAAACCTAACCCTAACCCGGACCCAAACCAAACCCTAACCCTAACCCTAACGCTAACCCTAACCCTATCCCAAACCCAAACACTAACACGAACCCGAACTCTAAACTTCACCCTAACCCAAAACTTAACCCTAACCCTCACCCAAACCCTAACACTACCACTAACCCTAACTCTAAACCAAACCCAAACCCTAAACTTAACTCTAACCCAAACACTAAACCTAACCCTAACCCTAATCCAAACCCTAATCCTAACCCAAACCCTAACCCTAAACGTAACCCTAACCCTAACCCTAACCCAAATCCTAACCCTAACCCTAACCCTAACCCTAAACCAATCCCTAACCCTAAACCTAACTCTAACTCAAACGTATTCCTTAACTGTAACCTTAATCCTAACCCTAACCCTAAGGCTAACCCAAGCCCTAACCCTAACCTTAACCCTTACCCTATCCCTAACACAAACCAAACGCTAACCCTAACCCTAACCATAAACCTAACCCAAACCCAAACCCTAACCCAAACCCTAACCCAAAAACTTACCCTAACCCTAACCGTAACCCAAACCCTACCCTTAAACCTACCCCTAAACCACCCACTACCCCTAAACCTAAATCTAACCCAAACCTATTCCTTAACCATAACCTTAATCCTAACCCTAACCCTAACCCAAGCCCTAACCCTAACCCTAAACCTAACCCTAAACCTAACCCAAACCCAAACCCAAACCCAAACCCTAACCCAAACCCTAACTCTAATCCTAACACTAACCCTAACCCTAACCCAAACCCTAACACTAAACCTAAACCTAACCCACACCCTAATGCTAAACCTAACCCTAACCCTAACCCTAACCCTAACCCTAAACCAAACCCAAACCCTAACACTAACACTAACCCAAATCCAACCCTAAACCTAAACCAAACCGAAATCCTAACCCTAACCCTAACCGTAAACCTAACCCAAACCCAAACCCTAACCCTAAACTGAAACCTAACCCGAACCCAAACCCCAACCCTAACACTAACCCTAACCCTAAACCTAACCCTAACCCTAACAATAACCCAAACCAAACCCTAACCCTAACCCTAACCCTAACCCTAACCCTAACCCAAAACAAAACCCTAACCCTAACCCTAACCCTAACCCTAACCCAAAACCTAACTCTAACCCTAACCCTAACCCTAAAACAAATCCAAACCCTAACAATAACACTAACCCTAACCCTAATCTTAACCCTAACTGTAACCCTAACCCTAACCCTAACCCAAACCCTAACCTTAAACTTAACCCTAAACCAAAACCTAACCCTAAACCGAACTCTAACCCAAACCTAATCCTTAACCGTAACCTTAATCCTAACCCTAACCCTAAGGCTAACCCAAGCCCTAAACCTAACCTTAACCCTAACCCTATCCCTAACACAAACCAAACCCTAACCCTAACCCTAACCATAAACCTAACCCAAACCGAAACCCTAACCCAAACCCTAACCCAAAAACTTACGCTGACCCTAACCCTAACCCAAACCCTAACCCTAAACCTAACCCTAACCCTAACCCTAACCCAAACCCTAACCCTAACCCTAACCCTAACCCAAACCCTAATCCTAAACCTAAAACTAACCCAAACCCTAATGCTAAACCTAACCCTAACCCTAACCCTAAACCTAACCCTAAACCAAACCCAAACTCTAACACTAACACTAACCCATATCCTAACCCTATACCTAAAGCAAACCGAAATCCTAACCCTAACCCTAACCGTAAACCTAACCCAAACCCAAACCCTAACCCTAAACTGAAACCTAACCCGAACCCAAACCCCAACCCTAACACTAACCCTAACCCTAAATCTAACCCTAACCCAAACCCTAACCCTAACCCTAACTCTAACAGTAACCCTAACCCAAACCAAAACCTAACCGTAACGATAACCCAAACACTAACCCTCACCCTAACCCAAACCCTAACTCTAACCCTCACCCTAACCCAAACCCTAATCCTAACCCTAACCCTAACCCTAACCCAAAACCTAACTCTAAACCTCACCCTAACCCAAACCCCAACCCTGACCCTAACTCAAAAACTAACCCTAACCATAACCCAAACCCTAACACTAAACCTAAACCTAACCCTAACCCTAACCGTAAACCTAACCCTAACCCTAAGCCTAACCCAAACTCTACCCTTAAACCTAACCCTAAACCAAAATCTAACCCTAAACCTAACTCTAACCCAAACCTAATCCTTAACAGTAACCTTAATCCTAACCCTAACCCTAACCCTAACCCTAACCTTAACCATAACCCTAACCCTAACCCTAACCCAGACCAAACCCTAACCCTAACCCTAACACTAACATTATCCCTAACCCAAACCAAACCCTAACCATAACCCTAACCCTAACCGTATCCCATCCCCAAACCCTAACACTAACCCTAACCCTAACCCACACCCTAACCCTAACCCTAACACTAACCCTAACGCTAACCAAACCAAACCCTAACCCTAACTTTTACCCTAACCCTAACCTAAACGCTAACCCTAATCCTAACCCTAACCCTAACCCTAACCCAAACCAAACCCTAACCCTAACCCTAACCTTAATCCTAACCCTAACCCTAACCCAAACCCTAACCCAAAAACTTACCCTAACCCTAACCCTAACCCTAACCCAAACCCTAACACTAACTCTAACACTAAGCCAAACCCAAAGCCTAACCCTAAACTAAACCGTAACCCTAACCCTAACCCTAACCCTAACCCTAACCCTAACCCTAACCCTAACCCTAACCCAAACCCTAACCCTAAACCTAAACCTAACCCAAACCATAATGCTAACCCTAACCCTAACCCTAACCCTAACCCAAAACCTAACTCTAACCCTAACCCAAACGCTACGCCAAACCCAAATTCTAACACTAACACTAACCCTAGCAATAAACCTAACCCTAATCCTAACCCTAACCGTAATCCTAACCCTAACCCTAAGGCTAACCCAAGCCCTAACCCTAACCTTAACCCTAACCCTATCCCTAGCACAAACCAAACCCTAAGCCTAACCCTAACCATAACCCTAACCCTAACCGTAACCCATATCCAAACCGTAACACTAACCCTAACCCTAACCCACACTCTAACCCTAACCCTAACACTAACCCTAACCCTAACCAAACCAAACCCTAACCCTAACTTTTACCCTAACCCTAACCTAAACGCTAACCCTAATCCTAACCCTAAACCTAACCCAAACCCTAACCCTAACCCTAACCCTAACCCTAAACCAAACCCAAACCCTAACACTAACACTAACCCAAATCCTAACCCTATACCTAAACCAAACCGAAATCCTAACCCTAACCCTAACCGTAAACCTAACCCAAACCCAAACCCTAACCCTCAACTGAAACCTAACCCGAACCCAAACCCCAATCCTAACACTAACCCTAACCCTAAATCTAACCCTAACCCAAACCCTAAACCTAACCCTAACTCTAACACTAACCCTAACCCAAACCAAACCCTAACCGTAACGATAACCCAAACACTAACCCGCACCCTAACCCAAACCCTAACTCTAACCCTCACCCTAACCCAAACCCTAATCCTAACCCTAACCCTAACCCTAACCCAAAACCTAACTCTAACCCTCACCCTAACCCAAACCCTAACCCTGACCCTAACTCAAACCCTAACACTAACCCTAACCCAAACCCTAACTCTAAACCTAAACCTAACCTTACCCCTAACCGTAACCCTAACCCTAACCCTAAGCCTAACCCAAACCCTATCCTTAAACCTAACCCTAAACCAAAATCTAACCCTAAACCTAACTCTAACCCAAACCTAATCCTTAACCATAACCTTAATCCTAATCCTAAACCTAACCCTAACCCAAGCCCTAAGCATAACCCTAAACCTAACCCTAAACCTAACCCTAACCTTAACCATAACCCTAACCCTAACCCTAACCCTAAACCAAACCCAAACCCTAGCCCTAACCCTAACCCTAACACTAAAATTATCCCTAACCCAAACCAAACCCTAACCATAACCCTAACCCTAACCGTGACCCATACCCAAACCCTAACACTAACCCTAACCCTAACCCACACCCTAACCCTAACCCTAACACTAACCCTAACCCTAACCAAACCAAAACCTAACCCTAACTTTTACCCTAACCCTAACCTAAACGCTACCCCTAATCCTAACCCTAACCCTAACCCTAACCCAAACCAAACCCAAACCCTAAATCTAACCTTAATCCTAACCCTAAACCTAACCCAAACCCTAACACTAACTCTAACACTAAGCCAAACCCAAAGCCTAACCCTAAACTAAACCGTAACCCTAACCCTACCCCTACCCCTAACCCTAACCCTAACCCTAACCCTAACCCTAACCCAAACCCTAACCCTAAACCTAAACCTAACCCAAACCCTAATGCTAAACCTAACCCTAACCCAAAACCTAACTCTAAACCTAACCCTAACCCTACACAAAACCCAAACCCTAACACTAACACTTACCCTAGCACTAAACCTAACCCTAATCCTAACCCTAACCGTAATCCTAACCCTAACCCTAACCCAAACCCTAACCTTAAACTTAACCCTAAACCAATCCCTAAACCTAAACCTAACTCTAACCCAAACCTATTCCTTAACCGTAACCTTAATCCTAACCCTAACCCTAAGGCTAACCCAAGCCCTAACCCTAACCTTAACCCTAACCCTATCCCTAACACAAACCAAACCCTAAGCCTAACCCTAACCATAAACCTAACCCAAACCCAAACCCTAACCCAAACCCTAACCCAAACCCTAACCCAAAAACTTACCCTAACCCTAACCCTAACCCAAACCCTAACCTTAAACCTAACCCTAAACCAAACACTAACCCTAAACCTATCTCTAACCCAAACCTATTCCTTAACCATAACCTTAATCCTAACCCTAACCCTAACCCTAACTCAAACCCTAACCCTAACCCTAAACCTAACCCAAAACCTAACCCAAACCCAAACCCTAACCCAAACCCTAACTCTAATCCTAACCCTAACCCTAACCCTAATCCAAACCAAATCCTAACCCTAACCCTAAACCTAACCCTAACCCAAACCCTAACCCTAACCCTAACCCAAACCCTAATTCTAACCCTAACCCTAACCTAAACCCGAAACCTAACCCTAACCCAAATACAAACCGTAAACCTAACCCTAACCCTGACCCAAACCAAACCCTAACCCTAAGCCTAACGCTAACCCTAACCCTATCCCAAACCCAAACACTAACGCGAACCCGAACTCTAAACTTCACCCTAACCCAAAACTTAACCCTAACCCTCACCCAAACCCTAACACTACCACTAACCCTAACTCTAAACCAAACCCAAACCCTAAACTTAACTCTAACCCAAACACTAACCATAACCCTAACCCTAATCCAAACCCTAATCCTAACCCAAACCCTAACCCTAAACGTAACCCTAACCCTAACCCTAACCCAAATACTAACAGTAACCCTAAACCTAACCCTAAACCAATCCCTAACCCTAAACCTAACTCTAACTCAAACCTATTCCTTAACCGTAACCTTAATCCTAACCCTAACCCTAAGGCTAACCCAAGCCCTAACCCTAACCTTAACCCTTACCCTATCCCTAACACAAACCAAACCCTAACCCTAACCCTAACCATAAACCTAACCCAAACCCAAACCCTAACCCAAACCCTAACCCAAAAACTTACCTTAACCCTAACCGTAGCCCAAACCCTACCCTTAAACCTAACCCTAAACCAAACACTAACCCTAAACCTAACTCTAAGGCAAACCTATTCCTTAACCATAAGCTTAATCCTAACCCTAACCCTAACCCTAACCCAAGCCCTAACCCTAACCCTAAACCTAACCCTAAACCTAACCCAAACCCAAAACCAAACCCTAACCCAAACCCTAACTCTAATCCTAACCCTAACCCTAACCCTAACCCAAACCCTAACCCTAAACCTAAACCTAACCCACACCCTAATGCTAAACCTAACCCTAACCCTAACCCTAACCCTAAACCAAACCCAAACCCTAACACTAACACTAACCGAAATCCTAACCCTAACCCTAACCGTAAACCTAACCCAAACCCAAACCCTAACCCTAAACTGAAACGTAACCCGAACCCAAACCCCAACCCTAACACTAACCCTAACCCTAAACCTAACCCTAACCCTAACAATAACCCAAAACAAACCCTAACCCTAACCCTAACCCTAACCCTAACCCTAACCCAAAACAAAACCCTAACCCTAACCCTAACCCTAACCCTAACCCAAAACCTAACTCTAACCCTAACCCTAACCCTAAACCAAACCCAAACCCTAACAATAACACTAACCCTAACCCTAATCTTAACCCTAACTGTAACCCTAACCCTAACCCTAACCCAAACCCTCACCTTAAACTTAACCCTAAACCAAAACCTAACCCTAAACCGAACTCTAACCCAAACCTAATCCTTAACCGTAACTTTAATCCTAATCCTAACCCTAAGGCTAACCCAAGCCCTAACCCTAACCTTAACCCTAAGCCTATCCCTAACTCAAACCAAACCCTAACCCTAACCCTAACCATAAACCTAACCCAAACCCAAACCCTAACCCAAACCCTAACCCAAAAACTTACCCTGACCCTAACCCTAACCCAATCCCTAAACCTAAACCTAACCCTAACCCTAACCCTAACCCAAACCCTAACCCTAACCCTAACCCTAACCCAAACCCTAATCCTAAACCTAAAACTAACCCAAACCCTAATGCTAAACCTAACCCTAACCCTAACCCTAAACCTAACCCTAAACCAAACCCAAACTCTAACACTAACACTAACCCATATCCTAACCCTATACCTAAACCAAAACGAAATCCTAACCCTAACCCTAACCGTAAACCTAACCCAAACCCAAACCCTAACCCTAAACTGAAACCTAACCCGAACCCAAACCCCAACCCTAACACTAACCCTAACCCTAAATCTAACCCTAACCCAAACCCTAACCCTAACCCTAACTCTAACAGTAACCCTAACCCAAACCAAACCCTAACAGTAACGATAACCCAAACACTAACCCTCACCCTAACCCAAACCCTAACTCTAACCCTCACCCTAACCCAAACCCTAATCCTAACCCTAACCCTAACCCTAACCCAAAACCTAACTCTAACCCTCACCCTAACCCAAACCCTAACCCTGACCCTAACTCAAAAACTAACCCTAACCCTAACCCAAACCCTAACACTAAACCTAAACCTAACCCTAACCCTAACCCTAACCCTAACCTAAACGCTAACCCTAATCCTAACCCTAACCCTAACCCTAACCCAAACCAAACCCTAACCCTAACCCTAACCTTAATCCTAACCCTAACCCTAACCCAAACCCTAACACTAACTCTAACACTAAGCCAAACCCAAAGCCTAACCCTAAACTAAACCGTAACCCTAACCCTAACCCTAACCCTAACCCTAACCCTAACACTAACCCTAACCTTAACCCAAACCCTAACCCTAAACCTAAACCTAACCCAAACCATAATGCTAAACCTAACCCTAACTCTAACCCTAACACAAAATCTAACTCTAACCCTAACCCTAACCCTAAACCAAACCCAAACCCTAACACTAACACTAACCCTAGCACTAAACCTAACCCTAATCCTAACCCTAACCGTAATCCTAACCCTAACCCTAACCCAAACCCTAACCTTAAACTTAACCCTAAACCAATCCCTAACCCTAAACCTAACTCTAACCCAAACCTATTCCTTAACCGTAACCTTAATCCTAACCCTAACCCTAAGGCTAACCCAAGCCCTAACCCTAACCTTAACCCTTACCCTATCCCTAACACAAACCAAACCCTAACCCTAACCATACACCTAACCCAAACCCAAACCCTAACCCAAACCCTAACCCAAAAACTTACCCTAACCCTAACCGTAACACAAACCCTAAACTTAAACCTAACCCTAAACCAAACAATAACCCTAAACCTAACTCTAACCCAAACCTATTCCTTAACCATAACCTTAATCCTAACCCTAACCCTAACCCTAACCCAAGCCCTAACCCTAATCCTAAACCTAACCCTAAACCTAACCCAAACCCAAACCCAAACCCTAACCCAAACCCTAACTCTAATCCTAACCCTAACCCTAACCCTAATCCAAACCAAACCCTAACCCTAACCCTAACCCTAACCCTTACCCTAAACCTAAATCAAACCCTAACCCTAACTCTTACTCTTACCCAAACCCAAAGCCTAACCCTAAACTAAACCGTAACCCTAACCTTAACGCTAAACCTTACTCTGACGTTAACATAAACCAAAAACCTAACCCTAACCCTAAAACTAACCCAAACCCTAACCCTAACCCTAACCCAAACCCGAAACCTAACCCTAACCCAAATACAAACCCTAACCCTAACCCTAACCCTGACCCAAACCAAACCCTAACCCTAACCCTAACGCTAACCCTAACCCTATCCCAAACTCAAACACTAACGCGAACCCGAACTCTAACCTTCATCCTAACCCAAAACCTAACCCTAACCCTCACCCAAACCCTAACACTACCACTAACCCTAACTCTAAACCAACCCAAACCCTAAACTTAACCCTAACCCAAACACTAACCCTAACCCTAACCCTAATCCAAACCCTAACCCTAACCCAAACACTAACCCTAAACCTAACCCTAACCCTAACCCTGACCCAAACCCTAACCCTAACCCTAACCCTAACCCAAAACCTAACCCTAAACCTAAACCTAACCCAAATCCTAATGCTAAACCTAACCCTAACCCTAACCCTAACCCTAACCCTAACCCTAAACCAAACCCAAACCCTAACACTAACACTAACCCAAATCCTAACCCTAAACCTAAACCAAACCGAAATCCTAACCCTAAACCTAACCGTAAACCTAACCGAAACCCAAACCCTAACCCTAAACTGAAACCTAACCCGAACCCAAACCCCAACCCTAACACTAACCCTATCCCTAAACCTAACCCTAACCCTAACACTATCCCTAACACAAACCAAACCATAACCGTAACCCTAACCCTAACCCACACCATAACCCGAACGCTAACTCTCATACTAACCATAACCCAAATCAAACCCTTACACTAACCCTAACCCTAATCCTAACCCTAACCGAAACCCTAACCCTAACCCTAAACCTAACCCTAAGCCTAAACAAAACCAAACACTAACCCTAACCCTAACACTAACCCTAACCCAAACCCTAACCCTAAACCTAACCCTAACCCTAACCCAAACTCTAACCCTAACCCAAACCCAAACCCAAAGCCTAACCCGAAACTTAACCGTAATCCTAAACCAAACCCTCACCCTAACCCTCACCCTAACCTTAACCCAAAACCTAACCCTAAACCTAACCAAAACCCTAAACCTAAGGCAAACCCAAACCCTAAACCTAACCCAAACCCAAACTCAAACCCTAACCGTAACCCTAAACGTAACCTTAACCATAACCTTAACCCAAACCATAACTCTAAACCTAACCCTAACACAAACCTTAACTCTAACCCTAACCCTAACCCCTAACCCCTAACCCTAATCCTTACCCTAAACCAAACCCAACCCCTAACCCTAAAACTAACCTTAACCCAAACACTAACCCTAACCCTACCCTAACCCTAACCCCCAAATAAACCTAACCCTAATCTTAACCCTAACTCTAACCCAAACCCAAACCCTAACCCTAAAATGAACCCTAACAATAACCCAAACCCTAACCCTTACAATACTCCTAACCCTAAACCTAACCCTAACCCTAACAATAACTCAAACCAAACCCTAACCCTAACCCTAACCCTAACCCTAACCCAAAACAAAACCCTAACCCTAACCATAACCCTAACCCTAACCCTAACCCAAAACCTAACTCTAACCCTAACCCTAACCCTAAACCAAACCCAAACCCTAACACTAACACTAACCCTAACCCTAATCCTAACCCTAACCGTAACCCTAACTCTAACAGTAACCCTAACCAAAACCAAACCCTATCCGTAACGATAACCCAAACACTAACCCTCACCCTAATCCAAACCCTAACTCTAAACCTCACCCTAACCCAAACCCTAATCCTACCCCTAACCCTAACCCTAACCCTAACCCAAAACCTAACTCTAACCCTCACCCTAATCCAAACTCTAACCCTGACCCTAACTCAAACCCTAACCCTAACCCTAACCCAAACCGTAACACTAAACCTAAACCTAACCCTAACCCTAACCGTAACCCTAACCCTAACCCTAAGCCTAACCCAAACTCTACCCTTAAACCTAACCCTAAACCAAAATCTAACCCTAAACCTAACTCTAACCCAAACCTAATCCTTAACAGTAACCTTAATCCTAACCCTAACCCTAACCCTAACCCTAACCCAAGCCCTAAGCATAACCCTAAACCTAACCCTAACCCTAACCCTAACCTTAACCATAACCCTAACCCTAACCCTAACCCAGACCAAACCCTAACCCTAACCCTAACACTAACATTATCCCTAACCCAAACCAAACCCTAACCATAACCCTAACCCTAACCGTAACCCACACCCAAACCCTAACACTAACCCTAACCCTAACCCACACTCTAACCCTAACCCTAACACTAACCCTAACCCTAACCAAACCAAACCCTAACCCTAACTTTTACCCTAACCCTAACCTAAACGCTAACCCTAATCCTAACCCTAACCCTAACCCTAACCCAAACCAAACCCTAACCCTAACCCTAACCTTAATCCTAACCCTAACCCTAACCCAAACCCTAACACTAACTCTAACACTAAGCCAACCCAAATCCTAACCCTAAACTAAACCGTAACCCTAACCCTAACCCTAACCCTAACCCTAACCCTAACCCAAACCCTAACCCTAAACCTAAACCTAACCCAAACCCTAATGCTAAACCTAACCCTAACCCTAACCCTAACCCTAACCCAAAACCTAACTCTAACCCTAACCCAAACGCTACACCAAACCCAAATTCTAACACTAACACTAACCCTAGCAATAAACCTAACCCTAATCCTAACCCTAACCGTAATCCTAACCCTAACCCTAAGGCTAACACAAGCCCTAACCCTAACCTTAACCCTAACCCTATCGCTAGCACAAACCAAACCCTAAGCCTAACCCTAACCATAACCCTAACCCTAACCGTAACCCATATCCAAACCCTAACACTAACCCTAACCCTAACCCACACTCTAACCCTAACCCTAACACTAACCCTAACCCTAACCAAACCAAACCCTAACCCTAACTTTTACCCTAACCCTAACCTAAACGCTAACCCTAATCCTAACCCTAACCCTAACCCTAACCCTAACCCTAAACCAAACCCAAACCCTAACACTAACACTAACCCAAATCCTAACCCTATACCTAAACCAAACCGAAATCCTAACCCTAACCCTAACCGTAAACCTAACCCAAACCCAAACCCTAACCCTCAACTGAAACCTAACCCGAACCCAAACCCCAATCCTAACACTAACCCTAACCCTAAATCTAACCCTAACCCAAACCCTAACCCTAACCCTAACTCTAACACTAACCCTAACCCAAACCAAACCCTACCCGTAACGATAACCCAAACACTACCCCGCACCCTAACCCAAACCCTAACTCTAAACCTCACCCTACCCCAAACCCTAATCCTAACCCTAACCCTAACCCTAACCCAAAACCTAACTCTAAACCTCACCCTAACCCAAACCCTAACCCTGACCCTAACTCAAACCCTAACACTAACCCTAACCCAAACCCTAACTCTAAACCTAAACCTAACCTTATCCCTAACCGTAACCCTAACCCTAACCCTAAGCCTAACCCAACCCCTATCCTTAAACCTAACCCTAAACCAAAATCTAACCCTAAACCTAACTCTAACCCAAACCTAATCCTTAACCATAACCTTAATCCTAATCCTAACCCTAACCCTAACCCAAGCCCTAAGCATAACCCTAAACCTAACCCTAAACCTAACCCTAACCTTAACCATAACCCTAACCCTAACCCTAACCCTAAACCAAACCCAAACCCTAGCCCTAACCCTAACCCTAACACTAAAATTATCCCTAACCCAAACCAAACCCTAACCATAACCCTAACCCTAACCGTGACCCATACCCAAACCCTAACACTAACCCTAACCCTAACCCACACCCTAACCCTAACTCTAACACTAACCCTAACCCTAACCAAACCAAAACCTTACCCTAACTTTTACCCTAACCCTAACCTAAACGCTAACCCTAATCCTAACCCTAACCCTAACCCTAACACAAAACAAACCCAAACCCTAAATCTAACCTTAATCCTAACCCTAACCCTAACCCAAACCCTAACACTAACTCTAACACTAAGCCAAACCCAAAGCCTAACCCTAAACTAAACCGTAAACCTAACCCTAACCCTAACCCTAACCCTAACCCTAACCCTAACCCTAACCCTAACCCAAACCCTAACCCTAAACCTAAACCTAAACCTAACCCAAACCCTAATGCTAAACCTAACCCTAACCCTAACTCTAATCCTAACCCTAACCCTAACCCTAATCCAAACCAAACCCTAACCCTAACCCTAACCCTAACCCTAACCCTAAATCAAACCCTAACCCTAACTCTAACACTAACCCAAACCCAAAGCCTAACCCTAAACTAAACCGTAACCCTAACCTTAACGCTAAACCGTACTCTGACCTTAACATAAACCAAAAACCTAACCCTAACCCTAAAACTAACCCAAACCCTAACCCTAACCCTAACCCAAACCCGAAACCTAACCCTAACCCAAATACAAACCCTAACCCTAACCCTAACCCTAACCCAAACCAAACACTAACCTTAACCGTAACGCTAACCATAACCCTATCCCAAACCCAAACACTAACGCGAACCCGAACTCTAACCTTCACCCTAACCCAAAACCTAACCCTAACCCTCACCCAAACCCTAACACTACCACTAAACCTAACTCTAAACCAAACCCAAACCCTAAACTTAACCGTTACCCAAACACTAACCCTAACCCTAAAACTAATCCAAACCCTAACCCTAACCCAACCCCTAACCCTAAACCTAACCCTAACCCTAATCCTAAACCAAACCCTAACCCTAACCCTAACCCTAACCCAAACCCTAACCCTAAACCTAAACCTAACCCAAACCCTAATGCTAACCCTAACCCTAACCCTAACCCTAACCCTAACCCAAACCCGAAACCTAACCCTAACCCAAATACAAACCCTAACCCTAACCCTAACCCTGACACAAACCAAACCCTAACCTTAACCGTAACGCTAACCCTAACCCTATCCCAAACTCAAACACTAACGCGAACCCGAACTCTATCCTTCACCCTAACCCAAAACCTAACCCTAACCCTCACGCAAACCCTAACACTACCACTAACCCTAACTCTAAACCAACCCAAACCCTAAACTTAACGCTAACCCAAACACTACCCCTAACCCTAACCCTAATCCAAACCCTAACCCTAACCCAACCCTAACCCTAAACCTAACCCTAACCCTAACCCTAACCCAAACCCTAACCCTAACCCTAACCATAACCCAAAACCTAACCCTAAACCTAAACCTAACCCAAACCCTAATGCTAAACCTAACCCTAACCCAAACACTAACCCTAACCCTAACGCTAATCCAAACCCTAACCCTAACCGAAACCCTAACCCTAAACCTAACCCTAACACTAACCCAAACCCTAACCCTAACCCTAACCCTAACCCAAACCCTAACCCTAAACCTAAACCTAACCCAAACCCTAATGCTAAACCTAACCCTAACCCTAACCCTAACCCTAACCCTAACCCTAAACCAAACCCAAACCCTAACACTAACACTAACCCAAATCCTAACCCTAAACCTAAACCAAAACGAAATCCTAACACTAACCCAAACCGTAAACCTAAACCAAACCCAACCCCTAACCCTAAACTGAAACCTAACCCGCACCCAAACCCCAACCCTAACACTAACCCTAACCCTAAACCTAACCCTAACCCTAACACTAACCCTAACACAAACCCTAACCCTAACCGTAACCCTAACCCTAACCCTAAGCCTAACCCAAACTCTACCCTTAAACCTAACCCTAAACCAAAATCTAACCCTAAATCTAACTCTAACCCAAACCTAATCCTTAACAGTAACCTTAATCCTAACCCTAACCCTAACCCTAACCCAAGCCCTAAGCATAACCCTAAACCTAACCCTAACCCTAACCCTAACCTTAACCATAACCCTAACCCTAACCCTAACCCAGACCAAACCCTAACCCTAACCCTAACACTAACATTATCCCTAACCCAAACCAAACCCTAACCATAACCCTAACCCTAACCGTAACCCATACCCAAACCCTAACACTGACCCTAACCCTAACCCACACCCTAACCCTAACCCTAACACTAACCCTAACCCTAACCAAACCAAACCCTAACTCTAACTTTTACCCTAACACTAACCTAAACACTAACCCTAATCCTAACCCTAACCCTAACCCTAACCCAAACCAAACCCTAACCCTAACCCTAACCCTAACCTTAATCCTAACCCTAACCCTAACCCAAACCCTAACACTAACTCTAACACTAAGCCAAACCCAAAGCCTAACCCTAAACTAAACCGTAACCCTAACCCTAACCCTAACCCTAACACTAACCCTAACCTTAACCCAAACCCTAACCCTAAACCTAAACCTAACCCAAACCCTAATGCTAAACCTAACCCTAACCCTAACCCTAACCCTAATCCAAAACCTAACCCTAACCCTAACCCTAACCCTAAACCAAACCCAAAACCCTAACACTAACACTAACCCTAGCACTAAACCTAACCCTAATCCTAACCCTAACCGTAATCCTAACCCTAACCCTAACCCAAACCCTAACCTTAAACTTAACCCTAAACCAATCCCTAACCCTAAACCTAACTCTAACCCAAACCTATTCCTTAACAGTAACCTTAATCCTAACCCTAACCCTAAGACTAACCCAAGCCCTAACCCTAACCTTAACCCTTACCCTATCCCTAACACAAACCAAACCCTAACCCTAACCCTAACCATAAACCTAACTCAAACCCAAACCCTAACCCAAAAACTTACCCTAACCCTAACCGTAACCCAAACCCTAAACTTAAACCTAACCCTAAACCAAACACTAACCCTAAACCTACCTCTAACCCAAACCTATTCCTTAACCATAACCTTAATCCTAACCCTAACCCTAACCCTAACCCAAGCCCTAACCCTAACCCTAAACCTAACCCTAAACCTAACCCAAACCCAAACCCAAACCCTAACCCTAACCCTAACTCTAATCCTAACCCTAACCCTAACCCTAATCCAAACCAAACCCTAACCCTAACCCTAACCCTAACCCTAACCCTAAATCAAACCCTAACCCTAACTCTAACACTAACCCAAACCCAAAGCCTAACCCTAAACTAAACCGTAACCCTAACCTTAACGCTAAACCGTACTCTGACCTTAACATAAACCAAAAACCTAACCCTAACCCTAAAACTAACCCAAACCCTAACCCTAACCCTAACCCAAACCCGAAACCTAACCCTAACCCAAATACAAACCCTAACCCTAACCCTAACCCTAAAGCAAACCAAACCCTAACCTTAACCGTAACGCTAAACCTAACCCTATCCCAAACCCAAACACTAACGCGAACCCGAACTCTAACCTTCACCCTAACCCAAAACCTAACCCTAACCCTCACCCAAACCCTAACACTACCACTAACCCTAACTCTAAACCAAACCCAAACCCTAAACTTAACCGTTACCCAAACACTAACCCTAACCCTAACCCTAATCCAAACCCTAACCCTAACCCAACCCCTAACCCTAAACCTAACCCTAACCCTAATCCTAAACCAAACCCTAACCCTAACCCTAACCCTAACCCAAACCCTAACCCTAAACCTAAACCTAACCCAAACCCTAATGCTAACCCTAACCCTAACCCTAACCCTAACCCTAACCCAAACCCGAAACCTAACCCTAACCCAAATACAAACCCTAACCCTAACCCTAACCCTGACACAAACCAAACCCTAACCTTAACCGTAACGCTAACCCTAACCCTATCCCAAACTCAAACACTAACGCGAACCCGAACTCTAACCTTCACC
>CM069530.1:872500-880000 GCA_035773235.1 Eospalax fontanierii | reverse complement strand
ACCCAAACCCTAACCCTAAACCTAAACCTAACCCAAACCCTAATGCTAAACCTAACCTTAACCCTAACCCTAACCCTAACCCAAACCCTAACCTTAAACTTATCCCTAAACCAATCCCTAACCCTAAAACTAACTCTAACCCAAACCTATTCCTTAAACGTAACCTTAATCCTAACCCTAACCCTAAACCAAACCCTAACCCAAACCCTAATGCTAAACCTAACCCTAACCCTAACACTAACCCTAAACCAAAACCTAACTCTAACCCTAACCCTAACCCTAAACCAAACCCAAACCCTAACACTAACACTAACCCTAGCACTAAAGCTAACCCTAATCCTAACCCTAACCATAACCCTAACCCTAACCCTAACCCAAACCCTAACCTTAAACTTAACCCTAAACCAATCCCTAACCCTAAACCTAACTCTAACCCAAACCTATTCCTTAACGGTAACCTTAATGCTAACCCTAACCCTAACCCTAACCTAAGCCCTAAACCTAACCCTAAACCTAACCCAAACCCAAACCCTAAGACAAACCCTCACCTTAAACCTAACCCTAACCCTAACCCTAACCCTAAGAAAACCAAACCCTTACCCTAACCCTAAACCTAACCCTAACCCAAACCCTATCTCTAACCCTAACATTAACCCTAACCCAAACCAAATCCTAACCCTAACCCTAACCCTAACCCTAACCCAAAGCCTAACTTTAACCCTACCCTTAACCCTAACCCTAACCCTAATCCTAACCCAAACGCAAACGCAAACTCTAACCCTAACCCAAAACCTAACTCTAACTCAAAACCTAAAACTAACCCTAAACCTAACCCTAAATCAAACCCAAACCCTAACAATAACAGTAACTCTAACCCTAACCCTAACCCAAACTCTAAATCTAAACCTAACCCTAACCCTAAACCTAACCTTAACCCAAAACGTAACCCTAACCCTCACCCAAACCGTAACACTACCTCTAAACCTAACCCTAAACCAAACCCAAACCCTAAACATAACCCTAAGCCAAACACTAACCCTAACCCTAACCCTAACCCTAAACCAAACCCTAACCCAAACCCTAACCCTAAGCCAAACCCTAACCCTAAACCTAACCCTAAGTCTAACCCTAACCCTAAACCAAACCCTAACCCTAAACCTAAACAAAACCCAAACCCTAACACTTACACCAACCCTAACTCTGAACCTAACCCTAATCCTAACCCTAACCCTAACCCTGACCCAAACCCTAACCTAATAACTAATACTAAACCAAACCCTAACACTAACCCTAACCCTAACCATAACCAAAGCCCTAACCCTAACCCTAACCCTAAACCTAAACCTAACCCAAACCCAAACCCTAACCCAAACCCTAACTCTAACCCTAAACCAAACACTTACCCTAACCATAAACCTAACCCTAACCCAAACCCTAATCCTAACCCTAACCCTAACCCTAACAGAAAATCTAACCCTAACCGGAACCCAAAACCTAACCCTAACCCTATCCCTAACCCTAACCCTAATACTAAACCTAAACCTAAACCTAACCCTAACACGAACCCTAACCCAAAGTAAAACCTAACCATAAACCTAACCCTACACCTAAACCAAACCCAAACCCTAATATTAACCCTTCCCCTAAACCTAACCGAAACCCTAATCCTAACCTTAAACCTAAATCTAACCCTGATCCCAACCCTAACCCTAACACTAAACCTAACCCTAAACCAAACCCAAACACTAACCCTAACCCTAACCCTAACCTAACCCAAACACTAACCCTAACCCTAACCCTAAATCTAACCCTAACCTAAACCTTAACCCTAACCCTAACTCTAACACAAACCCTAACCCAAACCAAACCCTAACCATAACGATAACCCAAACACTAAACCTAACCCTAACCCAAACCCTAACTCTAACCCTCACCCTAAAACAAACCCTAATCCTAACCCTAACCCTAATCCTAACCCTAACCCTAACCCAAACCCTAACTCTAACTCTCACCCTAACCCAAACCCTAACCCTAACCCTAACCCTAACTCAAACCCTAACCCTAAACCTAATCCAAACCCTAAACCTAACCCTAACCTTAACCATAACCCTAACCCTAACACTAACCCAGACCAAACCCTAACCCTATCCCTAACACTAACACTATCCCTAACCCAAACCAAACCCTAACCGTAACCGTAACCCTAACCCTAACCCTAACCCATACCCAAAACCTAACACTAACCCTAACCCTAACCCACACCCTAACCCTAATCCTAACCCTAACCTTAACCCTAACCCAAACCAAACCCTAACCCTAACCCAAACCCTAACCCTAACTCTAACACTAACCCAAACCCAAAGCCTAACCCTAAACTAAACCGTAACCCTAACCCAAAGCCTAAATCTAACCCTAAACCTAACCCTAAGCAAGACACGAACCCAAACCCTAACCCTAAACCAAACCCTAACCCAAACGCCAATGCTAAAACTAACTCTACCCCTAACATAAACCAAAAACCTAAACCAAAACCCTAACCCTAACCCTAAAACTAACCCTAATCCAAACCCTAACTCTAACCCTAACCGTAACCCAAACGCGAAACCTAACCCTAACCCAAATACAAACCCTAACCCTAACCCTAACCGTAACCCAAACCAAACCCTAACCCAAACCCAAACACTAACCCAAAACCGAACCCTAACCTTAACCCTAACCCAAAACCTAACCCTAACCCTCACCCAAACCCTAACACTACCACTAACCCTAACCATAAACCAAACCCCAACCCTAACCTTAACCCTAATCCAAACACTAACCCTAACCCTAACACTAACCCTAATCCAAAAACTAACCCCAACCCAAACCCTAACATTAAACCTAACCCTAACCCTAACCCTAACCCTAACCCAAACCCTATCGCTAAACCTAAACTTAATCCAAACCCTAATGATAAACTTGACCCTAACCCTAAGCCTAATCCTAAACCAAAACATAACTCTAACCCTAACCCTAACCCTAAACCAAACCCAAACCCTAACACTAACACTAACCCTAACACTAAACCTATCCCTAACCCTAACCCAAGCCCTAACCCTAACCCTAAACCTAACCCTAAACCTAACCCAAACCCAAACCCTAACCCAAACCCTAACCTTAATCCTAACCCTAACCCTAACCCTAACCAAACCAAACCCTAACCCTAAACCTAACCCTAACCCAAACCCGAAACCTAACCCTAACCCAAATACAAACCCTAACCCTAACACTAACCCTAACCCAAACCAAACCCTAACCCTAACGCTAACCCAAACGAAACCCTAACCCAAATACTAACCCTCAACCGAACCCTAACCTTAAGCCTAACCCAAAACCTAACCCTAACACTCACCCAAACCCTAACACTACCATTAACCGTAACCCTAAACCAAACCCATACCCTAACCTTAACCATAACCCAAACACTAACCCTAACCCTAACCCTAATCCAAACCCTAACCCTAACCCAAACCCTAACCCTAAACCTAACCCTAACCCTAACCCTAACCCTAACCTAAAACTAACGCAAACCTAAACCCTAACCGTAACTCTAACCCTAACACCAGCCCTAACCCAAAACAAACCCTAAATCGACGCCTAACCCTAACACTAATCCAAACCCTAACCCTAAACCTAACCATAAAACGAACCCTAACCCAAAGCAAAACCTAACCATAAACCTATACCTACACCTAAACCAAACCCAAACCCCAACCCTAACCCTTACCCTAAACCTAACCCAAACCCTAACCCTAACCCAAATCCTAACGCTAACCCTAAACCTAACCCAAACCCTAACCCTAAACCTAACCTTAACCATAACCCTAACCCTAACCCTAACCCAAACCAAACCCTAACCCTAACCCTAACCCTAACCCTAACACTATACCTAACCCAAACGAAACCCTAACCGTAACCCTAACCCTAACCCTAACCCAAACCCAAACCCTAACACTAACCCTAACCCTAACCCACACCCTAACCCTAACCCTAATACTAACACTAACCCTAACCCAAACCAAATCCTATCCCTAACCCTAACCCTAACCCTAATCCTAACATTAACCCTAACCCTAACCCAAACCCAAAGCCTAAACCTAAACTTAACCGTAACCCTAACCCAACCGCTAAACCTAAACCTAAACCTAACCCTAACCAAAACACGAACCCTAACCATAACCCTAAACCAAACCTTAACCCTAACCTTAAACTTAACCATAACCCAAACCCTAACCCTAAACCTAACCCAAACCCTAACCCTAACACTAACCCTAAACCTAACCCTAACCCAAACCCTAACGCTAAACCTAACTCTAACCCTAACATAAAACAAAAACTTAAACCTAACCCTAACCCTAACCCTAACCCTAACCCTAACATTAACTCTAACCCAAAGAAAACCGTAACCATAAACCTAACCCTACACCTAACCCAAACCCAAACCCTAACCCTAACCCAAACCATAACCCTAACCCTAAAACTAACCCTAACCAAAACACGAACCCTAAACATAACCCTAAACCAAACCTTAACCCTAAACTTAAAACTAACCCTAACCAAAACACTAATCATAAACCTAACACTAAACGTAACCCAAATCCTAAACCTAACCATAACCCAAACCCTAACCCTAGCCCTAACCCTAACCCTAACACAAACACAAACACAAACCCTAAGACTAACCCTAACCCAAAACCTAACCCTAACCCCAAACTTAACCCTAACCCTAACCCTAAACCAAAGCCAAACACTAATCCTAAACCAAACCCTAACCTTAAACCTAACTGTAAACCAAACACTAACCCTTACCCTTACCCTAACCCTAACCAAAACCCTAACCCTAACCCTAACCTTAACCCTAACCCATACACTAACCCTAATCCTAACCCTAACCCTAACCCAAATCCTAAACCTAAACCAAAACCTAACCCTAACCCTAACACTAAACCTAACCCTTTCCCAAACAATATCCCTAACCCTAAACCTAAACCTAACCCAAACCGTAACGCTAAAACTAAACCTAACCCTAACATAAAGCAACAAACTAAACCTAACCCTAACCCTAACAGTAACACTAACCCTAACCCAAACCATAACCCTAACCCTAACCCTATCCCTAACCCAAACCCTTTTCCTAACCCTATCCCAAACCCTAACCCTAACCCTAACCTTAACCATAACCCTAACCCTAACGCAAACGCAAATGCTAACCGTAACCCTAACCCTAAAACACACCCTAACCCTAACCCTAACACTAGCACTAACACTAACGCAAACCAAATCCTAACCCTAACCCTAACCCTAACCGTAACCGTAACACAATCAGAAACCCTAACCCTAACCCTAACACTAAACCTAACCCAAAACCTAACCCTAACCCAAAGCCTAACACTAACCCTAACGCTAACCCTAAACCAAACCCAAACCCTAACACTAACACTAACCCTAACTATAAACCTAACCCTAATCCTAACCCAAGCCCTAACCCTAACTCTAACCCTAATCCTAACCTAAAACGTAAACTTAAATCTAAGCCTAAACCAAACCCTAACACTAACCCTAAGCCTAACCCTAACCCTAACCAAAACCCTAACCCTATCCCTAACCTTAAACCTAACCCAAACACTAACGCTAATCCTAACCTAACCCTAACCCAAACCTAAACCTAACCCAAACCCTAACCCTAACCCTAAACCTAACCCTAACCCAAACCCTAACCCAAACCCTCACCCAAACCAAAACACTAACCCTAAGCCTAACCAAAACCCGAAACCTAAACCTAATCCAAACACAAACCCTAACCCTAACCCTAACCCTAACCCAAACCAAACCCTAACACTAACCCAAACCCTAACCCTAACCCTAACCCTAACATTAACACTAACTCAAGGCAAACCATAACCATAAACCTAACCCTACACCTAACCCAAACCCAAACACTAACCCTAATCCAAACACTAACCCTAACCCTAAATCTTACCCTAACCAAAACACGAAACCTAAACATAACCCTAAACCAAACCTTAACCCTAAACGTAAACCTAACCCTAACCCAAACACTAACCCTAAACCTAACACTAAACCTAACCCAAATCCTAAAACTAACCCTAAACCAAATCCTAACCCTAAGCCTCACCATAACCCAAACCCTAACCCTAGCCCTAACCCTAACCGTAACACAAACACAAACCCAAACCCTAAACCTAACCCAAACGCAAAACCTAACCCTAACCCAAAACGTAACACTAACCCTAACCCTAACCCTAACCCTAAACCAAACCCAAACCCTAATACTAACAGTAACCCTAACTATAAAACTAACCCTACTCCTAACCCTAACCCTAACCCTAACTCTAACCCTAACTCTAACCCAAACCCTAACCTTAAACCTAACCATAAACCAAACCCTAACCCTAACCCTAACCCTAACCCTAACCAAAACCCTAACCCTAACCCTAACCTTAACCTTTACTCATACACTAACCATAATCCTAACCCTAACCCTAACCCAAACACTAAACGTAACCCAAAACCTAACCCTAACCCTAAACCAAACCCAAACCCTAACTCTAACACTAACCCTAACCCTAAACCAAACCCTAACCCTAACCCTAACCCTAAATCTAACCCTAACCCAAAACCTAACCCTAACCCTAACTCTAACAGTAACCCTAACCCAAACCAAACCCTAACCGTAACGATAACCCAAACACTAACCCTCACCCTAACCCAAACCCTAACTCTAACCCTCACCCTAACCCAAAGCCTAATCCTAACCCTAACCCTAACCCTAACCCAAAACCTAACTCTAACCCTCACCCTAACCCTTACCAGAACCCTAACCCTAACTCAAACCCTAACCCTAACCGTAACCCAAACCCTAACACTAAACCTAACCCTAACCCTAACCGTAACCCTAACCCTAACCCTAAGCCTAACCCAAACCCTACCCTTAAACCTAACCCTAAACCAAAACATAACCCTAAACCCAACTCTAACCCAAACCTAATCCTTAACCGTAACCTTAATCCTAACCCTAACCCTAACCCAAACCCTAACCCTAACTCTAACACTAAGCCAAACCCAAAGCCTAACCCTAAACTAAACCGTAACCCTATCCCAAAGCCTAAATCTAACCCTAAACCTAACCCTAAGCAAAACACGAACCCAAAACCTATCCCTAAACCAAACCCTAACCCAAACCCTAACGATAAAACTAACTCTACCACTAACATAAACCAAAAACCTAACCCTAACCCTAACCCTAACCCTAACCCTAAACCTAATCCAAACCCTAACTCTAACCCTAACCCTAACCCAAACCCGAAACCTAACCCTAACCCGAATACAAACCCTAACCCTAACCCTAACCGTAACCCAAAGCAAACCCTAACCAAAACCCAAACACTAACCCTCACCCGAAACCTAACCTTAACCCAACCCAAAACCTAAACCTAACCC
>CM069530.1:862500-867500 GCA_035773235.1 Eospalax fontanierii | reverse complement strand
GAAACTGACCAGGTTCACTAATTTGACTTCCTGCCTAAATTCCTGTGCTCTAATTAAAGGTAAAAATAGAATAAGCAAAACAAAGTTGGAGCCTCAGTATTTCAGAGTCTATTCAAATAGAAAAGGTTCAAAAAAAAAAGACAAATGCAAATGGATCTGGGATTGAAACTCAAATGTAGGAGGAAAGTAAAACTAAGCCTTCAGATCTGTTGGAGGGGCCAGCTTTTGTGGAACCTCAAATCAAACAGTTCCTCAAGAGTCTTTAGATCCCAAAGAAAAAGAGAAGAGAGAAAAGGAAGCTGTTAGATATCTGAGAGAGGAGGATTTTAACAGTTGTTTTCATCCCTCCTAAGTAATTACTAAACTCAACAGCTCTTCATGTAAACCACTGAGTGTAAAAAAAATAAATCTTTATGTGTAAATTTTGAATAACACTGAGAGATTGACTCTGGAGCTGAATTGGCCACCTAGCTTCAGACTCAATCCCACTTCAAAATGTTCTTCAAAACCTGTTGTGGGATAAGGCTGGCCACCTTACCCTATAACAAATAAAAGAAAGAACAATACAGTCTCAGTGCAAAAACATTGTACTGTTGATAAATAACTAAGGGATAAACTAATTTCAACAGATTATCATTCATCTTCCTCATATACTCAAGGTAGTGCTGGCTGCCACTTTAAATGTTATTCTAACTAAAACTAAGCATTTCAAGTTTTTGTGAACAGGAAAGTCATATACCATACAGTATAAAATATGTAACTGGAGGCCTCCAAGAGATCATAATAATCTAAAAATCTCCTGGGCCACAGGCGTTTAATCACATGTCCTAATCCTATTCTTTTTATAAAAAATTTGCTATTACCCACATTACTAACATCCCCTATAATCCTACAGGTCAAAGTGTGGTCGAGCGAGCACACGCTACAATTAAAACCCTTCTTATAAAACAAAAAGGGGGAGTAGGAGCCAAACTATACCCACAGAGTAATTTTTTAAAGCTGGATGCTTTTGGCCTATCCACGGCTGAGCATCATGCCCCAGGCCATGACTCCCCACGTGAATATGTTAAATGGAGGGATGTCATAACAAACTATGGAAGGGCCCGCATCCGGTCTTACGGACGCGAGGAGCTGTTTGTGTTTTTCCGCAGGATGCAGATGCTCCGGTATGGATTCCTGATAGACTGGTGAGAACAGTGAAAGGATATTCGGAAAAAGACAACGCAGATGACCTGGCTGAGAATGGCAAGGATCTTCGTGATGACACAACATAGTTTTGCAGAGAAGCTGGAGTTGTGGGCTGTGGCCAAGGCGTGGCCGGTCCCACTGCCAGTTATCAACAGCTCCTCCCTGCTGCCACCCATCTTCGCCACCAATGGGTAAAGAAGAATCTCATGGAATGGACGATTGAGTTGCCCGGAACAGTACTATGGCAGTTCAACAGGCCATAAACCTTCACTCAAAGACAGGACTGCTGTTAGTTAGTACTTAATTCTGGCTCATGGGCAACGCTTATGTGTTAAACCTTCCTGGGCTTTGTGTTACTCCTTTATTTGTTGATAATGCCTTTAAGGCATTAAATTTGTCCCAACAAATTGGTTGTATACTAGGTCCTAACGGATCCTGGTCATATAACCTTTATTGACCAATGGACCAAATGGATCAGGCAAGGATTCTCGTTTGCCAAGCAGTGGGCCGAAATGAAAAATAATCGTTGTCCTCCTGGTAACAGTTGGCTTCAAAAACAGCAGTAGGCTTTTCCGGCACACGCCATCTTAGCTCTCCATCACCATGATTCCCCAGAAGTATGGCTCACTATGCTGGACCGGTAGTCAGTGACGGGTAAGCACCCGGTAATGCTCTACCAACCTAAGACAGGTCCCTTAGCCGGAGGGGTAGCCGATGACGGGTAAGGAGATGCAAAACCCGGGGCGCCTAAGACAGGCACGGTCCCTTAGAAAAACAAAAAGGGGGAATTGTGGGGAGAAATAAAGATGGCATCCTGCTGCTGCTTCCTCCTAGAGCCGGGAGGTTGCCAAGGTTACAGGAAGGAAGTATGACTGGTTGCTAAAAGCATGCAGGCCTTGTGACCTGGTATGATGTTTACCACGACTGGAGGCTCGCCGCCCACGACTTGACCTTTTAGGTGATTGGCTAAGCTAGGGGATATAAAAGGAGAAGAAGCCCAGGAAGGAGTTAGTTCGAGTTACTGTTGGAGAGTTCAGGTTGCTATCAGTTAGTTGGAGTTGCTGTCTGGGGGAAGAGTTGCTGTCTTGAAAGAAGGACTGAATAAAACTGCTTGCAACCGGTACGTCTGGAGTGCGGTTTTTCCTTGCCGGTCGAGGGCCACAACACTAACCCTAACCCAAACCAAACCCTAACACTAACTCTAATCCTAAAGCAAACCCAAACCCTAACACTAACGCTAATCCTAATCCACACCATAACCCTAACCCTAACCCTAACCCTAACCCAAGCCCTAACCCTAACCCTAACCCAAACACTTACCTAACCATAATCCTAACCCTAACCCAAACCCTAATCCTAACCCTAACTCTAACCCTAACACAAACTCTAACCCTAAACCGAACCCAAAACCTAACCCTAACCCTAACCCTAACCTAAACCTAACGCAAACCTAAACCCTAACCGTAACTCTAACCCTAACACCAGCCCTAACCCAAAACAAACCCTAACTCAACCCCTAACCCTAACCCTAATCCAAAACCTAACCCTAAACCTAACCCTAAAACGAACCCTAACCCAAAGCAAAACCTAACCATAAACCTAACCCTACACCTAAACCAAACCCAAACCCTAACCCTAACCCTTATCCTAAACCTAACCCAAACACTAAACCTCACCCTAACCCAAACCCTAACTCTAACCCTCACCCTAACCCAAAGCCTAATCCTAACCCTAACGCTAACCCTAACCCAAAACCTAACTCTAACACTCAACCTAACCCAAACCCTAACCCTAAACCTAACTCAAACCCTAACCCTAACCCTAACCCAAACCCTAACACTAAACCTAACCCTAACCCTAACCCTAACCGTAACCCTAACCCTAACCCTCAGCCTAACCCAAACCCTACCCTTAAACCTAACCCTAAACCAAAACCTAACCCTAAACCTAACTCTAACACAAACCTAATCCTTAACCGTAACCTTAATCCTAACCCTAACCCTAAACCTAACCCAAGCCCTAACCATAACCCTAAACCTAATCCTAAACCTAACCCTAACCTTAACCATAACCCTAACCCTAACCCTAACCCAGACCAAACCCTAACCCTAACCCTAACACTAACATTATCCCTAACCCAAACCAAACCCTAACCATAACCCTAACCCTAACCCAAACCAAACCCTAACCATAACCCTAACCCTAACCCTAACCCATACCCAAACCCTAACACTAACCCTAAACCTAACCCACACCCTAACCCTAACCCTGACACTAACACTAACCCTAACCAAACCAAACCCTAACCCTAACTTTTACCCTAACCATAACCTAAACGCTAACCCTAATCCTAACCCTAAAACTAACCCTAACCCAAACCAAACCCTAACCCTAACCCTAACCTTAATCCTAACCCTAACCCCAACCCAAACCCTAACCCTAACTCTAACACTAAGCCAAACCCAAAGCCTAAACCTAAACTAAACCGTAACCCTATCCCAAAGCCTAAATCTAACCCTAAACCTAACCCTAAGCAAAACACGAACCCAAACCCTAACCCTAAACCAAACCCTAACCCAAACCCTAACGATAAAACTAACTCTACCCCTAACATAAACCAAAAACCTAACCCTAACCCTAACCCTAACCCTAACCCAAATCCAAACCCTAACTCTAACCCTAACCCTAACCCAAACGCGAAACCTAACCCTAACCCAAATACAAACCCTAACCCTAACCCTAACCCTAACCCAAACCAAACCCTAACCTAAACCCAAACACTAACCCTCACCCGAACCCTAAACTTAACCCTAACCCCAAACCTAACACTAACCCTCACCCAAACCCTAACACTACAGCTAACCCTAAACCTAAACCAAACCCAAACCCTAACCTTAACCCTAATCCAAACACTAACCCTAACCCTAACCCTAACCCTAACCCTAAACCTAACCCTAACCCTAACCCAAACCCTAACCCTAAACCTAAACCTAACCCAAACCCTAATGCTAAACCTAACCCTAACCCTAACCCTAAACCTAACCCAAAACCTAACTCTAAACCTTACCCTAACCCTAAACCAAACCCAAACCCTAACACTAACACTAACCCTAGCACTAAACCTAACCCTACTCCTAACCCTAACCGTAACCCTAACCCTAACCCTAACCCAAACCCTAACCTTAAACTTAACCCTAAACCAATCCCTAACCCTAAACCTAACTCTAACCCAAACCTATTCCTTAACCGTAACCTTAATCCTAAACCTAACCCAAAGGCTAACCCAAGCCCTAACCCTAAGCTTAACCCTAACCCTATCCCTAACACAAACCAAACCCTAATACTAACCCTAACCTTAAACCTAACCCAAACCCAAACCGTAACCCAAAACCTAACCCAAACCCTCACCCAAACACTTACCCTAACCCTAACCCTAACCCAAGCCCTAACCCTAACTCTAAACCTAACCCTAAACCTAACCCAAACCCAAACCCTAACCCAAAACCTAACCTTAATCCTAACCCTAACCCTAACCCTAACCAAACCAAACCCTAACCCTAACCCTAACCCTAACCCTAAACCTAACCCTAACCCAAACCCGAAACCTAACCCTAACCCAAATACAAACCCTAACCCTAACACTAACTCTAACCCAAACCAAACCCTAACCCTAACGCTAACCCAAACTAAACCCTAACCGAAACCCTAACCCTAACCCTAACCCTAACCCTAACCTTAAGCCTAACACAAAACCTAACCCTAACCCTCACCCAAACCCTAAAACTACAACTAACCCTAACCCTAAACCAAAC
>CM069530.1:792500-847500 GCA_035773235.1 Eospalax fontanierii | reverse complement strand
CCTAAACCTAACCCAAACCCAAACCCTAACCCAAACCCTAACCTTAATCCTAACCCTAACCCTAACCCTAACCAAACCAAACCAAACCCTAACCATAACCCTAACCCTAACCCTAACCCTAACCCTAACCCAAACCCTAACCCTAACCCAAACCCGAAACCTAACCCTAACCCAAATACAAACCCTAACCCTAACACTAACCCTAACCCAAACCAAACCCTAACCCTAACGCTAACCCAAACCAAACCCTAACCCAAATACTAACCCTCAACCGAACCCTAACCTTAAGCCTAACCCAAAACCTAACCCTAACCCTCACCCAAACCCTAACACTACCACTAACCGTAACCCTAAACCAAACCCATACCCTAACCTTAACCATAACCCAAACACTAACTCTAACCCTAACCCTAATCCAAACCCTAACCCTAACCCAAACCCTAACCCTAAACCTAACCCTATCCCTAACCCTAACCCTAACTGTAGCCCAAACCCTAACCCTAAACCTAAACGTAACCCAAACCCTAATGCTAACCCTAACCCTAAACCTATCCTTAACCCTTACCCTAACCCAAAACCTAACTCTAACCCTAACCCTAACCCTAAACCAAACCCAAACCCTAACACTAACACTAACCCTAACACTAAACCTAACCCTAACCCTAACCCTAACCCTATCCCTAACCCAAACCCTAACCCTAAACCTAAATCTAACCCAAACCCTAATGCTAAACCTAACCCTAACCCTAACCTTAACCCTAACCCTAACCGTAACCCTAACCCAAACCCAAAACCTAAACCTAAACTGAAACCTAACCCTAACCCAAACCCCAACCCTAACACTAATCCTAACCCTAACCCAAAACCTAACCCTAACCCTAACCCAAACCAAACCGTAACCCTAAACCTAAACCTAACCCTAACCCAAACCCAAACCCTAACCGTAACCCTAACCCTAACCCAAACCCTAAACCTAACCCTAAACCTAACCCTAACCCAAACCCTAACCCTAACCCTAACCCTAACCCAAACTATAACCCTAACCCTAACACTAACCCTAAACCAAACCCTAACCCTAAACATAACCCTAAACCTAACCCTAACCCTAACCCTAACCCTAATCCAAACCAAACCTTAACCCTAACCCAAACCCTAACCCTAAACCTAACCCTAACCCTAACCCAAACTCTAACCCTAACACAAACCCAAACCCAAAGCCTAACCCGAAACTTAACCGTAATCCTAAACAAAACCCTCACCCTAACCCTCACCCTAACCTTAACCCAAAACCTAACCCTAAACCTAACGAAAACCCTAAACCTAAGGCAAACCCAAGCCCTAAACCTAACACTAACCCAAACTCAAACCCTAACCGTAACCCTAAACGTAACCTTAACCATAAGCTTAACCCAAACCATAACTCTAACCCTAACCCTAACACAAACCTTAACTCTAACCCTAACCCTAACCCCTAACCCCTAACCCTAATCCTTACCCTAAACCAAACCCAACCCCTAACCCTAAAACTAACCTTAACCCAAACACTAACCCTAACCCTACCCTAACCCTAACCCCCAAATAAACCTAACCCTTAACTTAACCCAAACTCTAACCCAAACCCAAACCCTAACCCTAAAATGAACCCTAACCCTAACCCAAACCCTAACCCTTACACTAACCCTAACCCTAAACCTAACCCTAACCCTAACCCTAACCCAAACCAAACCCTAACCCTAAACCTAACCGTAACCCTAACCCAAAACAAAACCCTAACCCTAACCCTAACCCTAACCCAAAACCTAACTCTAACCCTAACCCTAACCCTAAACCAAACCCAAACCCTAACACTAATCCTAACCCTAATCCTAACCCTAACCGTAACCATAACCCTAACCCTAACCCAAACACGAACCTTAAACTTAACCCTAAACCAAACCGTAACCCTAAACCTAACTCTAACCCAAACCTAATCCTTAACCGTAACCTTAATCCTAACCCTAACCCAAGCCCTAACCCTGACCTTTACCCTAACCCTATCCCTAACACAAACCAAACCCTAACCCTAACCCTAACCATAAACCTAACCCAAACCCTAATCCAAAAACTTACCCTAACCCTAACCCTAACACAAACCCTAACCCTAAACCTAACCCTAACCCTAACCCTAACCTAAACCCTAACCCTAACCCTAACCCTAACCCAAACCCTAAACCTAAACCTAAACCTAACCCAAATCCTAATGCTAAACCTAACCCTAACCCTAAACCTAACCCTAAACCAAACCCAAACCCTAACACTAACACTAACCCAAATCCTAACCCTATACCTAAACCAAACCGAAATCCTAACCCTAACCCTAACCGTAAACCTAACCCAAACCCAAATCCTAACCCTAAACTGAAACCTAACACGAACCCAAACCCCAACCCTAACACTAACCCTAAACCTAAACCTAACCCTAACCCTAACACTATCCCTAACACAAACCAAACCATAACCGTAACCCTAACCCTAACCCTAACCCACACCATAACCCGAACCCTAACCCTAATACTAACCATAACCCAAACCAAACACTAACACTAACCCTAACCCTAATCCTAACCCTAACAGAAACCCTAACCCTAACCCTAACCCTAACCCTAAGCCTAAACAAAACCAAACGCTAACCCTAACCCTAACACTAACCCTAACCCAAACCCTAACACTAAACCTAACCCTAACCCTAACCAAACTCTAACCCTAACCCAAACCCAAACCCAAAGCCTAACCCGAAACATAACCGTAATCCTAAACCAAACCCTCACCCTAACCGTCACCCTAACCTTAACCCAAAACCTAACCCTAAACCTAACCAAAACCCTAAACCTAAGGCAAACCAAAACCCTAAACCTAACCCTAACCAAAACTCAAACCCTAACCTTAACCCTAAACGTAACCTTAACCATAACCTTAACCCAAACCATAACTCTAACCCTAACCCTAACACAAACCCTAAATCTAACCCTAACCGTAACCCCTAACCCCTAACCCTAATCCTTGCCCTAAACCAAACCCAACCCCTAACCCTAAAACTAGCCTTAACCCAAACACTAACACTAACCCTACCCTAACCCTAACCACCAAATAAACCTAACCCTAAACTTAACCCTAACTCTAACCCAAACGCAAACCCTAACCCTAAAATGAACCCTAACCCTAACCCAAACGCTAACCCTTACACTAACCCTAACCCTAAACCTAATCCTAACCCTAACCCTAACCCAAACCAAACCCTAACCCTAAACCTAACCCTAACCCTAACCCAACACAAAACCCTACCCCTACCCCTACCCCTAATCCAAAACCTATCTCTAACTCTAACCCTAACCCTAAACCAAACCCAAACCCAAACCTTAACCCTACCCCTAACTCTAACCCTACCCCTAACCGTAACCCTAACCCTAACCCTAACCCAAACCCTAACCCTAACCCTAACCCTAACCCAAACCCTAACCCTAAACCTAAACCTAACCCAAATCCTAATGCTAAACCTAACCCTAACCCTAACCCCTAACCCCTAACCCTAATCCTTACCCTAAACCAAACCCAACCCCTAACCCTAAAACTAACCTTAACCCAAACACTAACACTAACCCTACCCTAACCCTAACCACCAAATAAACCTAACCCTAAACTTAACCCTAACTCTAACCCAAACTCAAACCCTAACCCTAAAATGAACCCTAACCCTAACCCAAACCCTAACCCTTACACTAACCGTAACCCTAAACCTAATCCTAAACCTAACCCTAACCCAAACCAAACCCTAACCCTAAACCTAACCCTAACCCTAACCCAAAACAAAACCCTAACCCTAACCCTAACCCTAACCCTAACCCAAAACCTAACTCTAACTCTAACCCTAACCCTAAACCAAACCCAAACCCTAACACTAACACTAACCCTAACGCTAACCCTAACCCTAACCGTAACCCTAACCCTAACCCTAACCCAAACCCTAACCCTAACCCTAACCCTAACCCAAACCCTAACCCTAAACCTAAACCTAACCCAAATCCTAATGCTAAACCTAACCCTAACCCTATCCCTAACCCTAAACCAAACCCAAACCCTAACACTAACACTAACCCAAATCCTAACCCTATACCTAAACCAAACCGAAATCCTAACCCTAACCCTAACCGTAAACCTAACCCAAACCCAAATCCTAACCCTAAACTGAAACCTAACCCGAACCCAAACCCCAACCCTAACACTAACCCTAACCCTAAACCTAACCCTAAACCTAACACTATCCCTAACACAAACCAAACCATAACCGTAACCCTAACCCTAACCCTAACCCACACCATAACCCGAACCCTAACCCTAATACAAACCATAACCCAAACCAAACCCTAACACTAACCCTAACCCTAATCCTAACCCTAACCGAAACCCTAACCCTAGCCCTAACCCTAACCCTAAGTCTAAACAAAACCAAACGCTAACCCTAACCCTAACACTAACCCTAACCCAAACCCTAACCCTAAACCTAACCCTAACCCTCACCCAAACCCTAACACTACCACTAACCCTAACTCTAAACCAAACCCAAACCCTAAACTTAACCCTAAACCAAACACTAACCCTAACCCTAACCCTAATCCAAACCCTAACCTTAACCCAAACCCTAACCCTAACCCTAACCCTAACCCAAACCCTAACCCTAACCCTAACCCTAACCCTAACCTTAAGCCTAAACAAAACCAAATGGTAACCCTAACCCTAACACTAACCCTAACCCAAACACTAAACCTAAACCTAACCCTAACCTTAACCCTAACCCTATCCCTAACACAAACCAAACCCTAACCCTAACCCTAACCATAAACCTAACCCAAACCCAAACTCTAACCCAAACCCTAACCCAAAAACTTACCCTAACCCTAACCCTAACCCTCACAATAACCAAACCAAACCCTAACCCTAACTTTTACCCTAACCCTAACCTAAACGCTAACCCTAATCCTAACCCTAACCCTAACCCTAACCCAAAACAAACCCTAACCCTAACCCTAACCTTAATCCTAACACTAACCATAACCCAAACCATAACACTAACTCTAACAATAAGCCAAACCCAAAGCCTAACCCTAAACTAAACCGTAACCCTAACCCTAACCCTAACCCTAACCCTAACCCTAAACTTAACCCTAACCCTAACCCTAACCCTAACCCAAACCCTAACCTTAACCTAAACCTAACCCAAACCCTAATGCTAAACCTAACCCTAACCCTAACCTTAACCCTAACCCAAAAGCTAATTCTAACCCTAACCCTAACCCTACACCAAACCCAAACCCTAACACTAACACTAACCCTAGCACTAAACCTAACCCTAATCCTAACCCTAACCGTAATCCTAACCCTAACCCTAACCCAAACCCTAACCTTAAACTTAACCCTAAACCAATCCCTAACCCTAAACCTAACTCTAACCCAAACCTATTCCTTAACCGTAACCTGAATCCTAACCCTAACCCTAAGGCTAACCCAAGCCCTAACCCTAACCTTAACCCTAACCCTATCCCTAACACAAACCAAACCCTAACCCTAACCCTAACCATAAACCTAACCCAAAGCCAAAACCTAACCCAAACCCTAACCCAACCCCTAACTCAAAAACTTACCCTAAACCTAACCCTAACCCAAACTCTAACCTTAAACCTAACCCTAAACCAAACACTAACCCTAAACCTATCTCTAACGCAAAACTATTCCATAACCATAACCTTAATAATAACACTAACCCTAACCCTAACCCAAACGCTAACCCTAAACCTAACCCTAAACCTAACCCAAACCCAAACCCTAACCCAAACCCTAACTCTAATCCTAACCCTAACCCTAACCCTAATCCTAACCAAACCTTAACCCTACCCCTAACCCTAACCCTAACCCTAACCCTAACCCTAACCCTAAATCAAACCCTAACACTAACTCTAACACTAACCCAAATCAAAGCCTAACCCTAAACTAAACCGTAACCCTAACCTTAACGCTAAACCTTACTCTGACCTTAACATAAACCAAAAACCTAACCCTAACCCTAAAACTAACCCAAACCCTAACCCTAACCCTAACCCAAACCCTAATTCTAACCCTAACGCTAACCCAAACCCGAAACCTAACCCTAATCCAAATACAAACCCTAACCCTAACCCTAACCCTGACCCAAACCAAACCCTAACCCTAACCCTAACGCTAAACCTAACCCTATCCCAAACCCAAACACTAACGCGAACCCGAACTCTAACCTTCACCCTAACCCAAAACCTAACCCTAACCCTCACCCAAACCCTAACACTACCACTAACCCTAACTCTAAACCAAAACCAAACCCTAAACTTAACCCTAACCCAAACACTAACCCTAACCCTAACCCTAATCCAAACCCTAACCTTAACCCAAACCCTAACCCTAACCCTAACCCTAACCCAAACCCTAACCCTAACCCTAAACCTAAACCTAAACCTAACGCAAACCCTAATGCTAAACCTAACCCTAACCCTAACCCTAACCCTAACCCTAACCCTAAACCAAACCCAAACCCTAACACTAACACTAACCCAAATCCTAACCCTAAACCTAAACCAAACCGAAATTCTAACCCTAACCCTAACCGTAAACCTAACCCAAACCCAAACCCTAACCCTAAACCGAAACCTAACCCGAACCCAAACCCCAACCCTAACACTAACCCTAACCCTAAACCTAACCCTAACCCTAACACTATCCCTAACACAAACCAAACCATAACCGTAACCCTAACCCTAACCCTAACCCACACCGTAACCCTAACCCTAACCCTAATACTAACCATAACCCAAACCAAACCCTAACACTAACCCTAACCCTAATCTTAACCCTAACCGAAACCCTAACCCTAACCCTAACCCTAACCCTAAGCCTAAACCTAACCCTAACCCTAACCCAAACTCTAACCCTAACACAAACCCAAACCCAAAGCCTAACCCGAAACTTAACCGTAATCCTAAACCAAACCCTCACCCTAACCCTCACCCTAACCTTAACCCAAAACCTAACCCTAAACCTAACGAAAACCCTAAACCTAAGGCAAACCCAAACCCTAAACCTAACCCTAACCCAAAATCAAACCCTAACCGTAACCCTAAACGTAACCTTAAACATAAGCTTAACCCAAACCATAACTCTAACCCTAACCCTAACACAAACCCTAACTCTAACCCTAACCCTAACACCTAACCCCTAACCCTAATCCTTACCCTAAAAAACCCAACCCCTAACCCTAAAACTAACCTTAACCCAAACACTAACCCTAACCCTACCCTAACCCTAACCCCCAAATAAACCTAACACTAAACTTAACCCTAACTCTAACCCAAACCCAAACCCTAACCCTAAAATGAACCCTAACCCTAACCCAAACCCTAACCCTTACACTAACCCTAACCCTAAACCTAACCCTAACCCTAACCCTAACCCAAACCAAACCCTAACCCTAAACCTAACCGTAACCCTAACCCAAAACAAAACCCTAACCCTAAACCTAACCCTAACCCAAAACCTAACTCTAACCCTAACCCTAACCCTAAACCAAACCCAAACCCTAACACTAACACTAATCCTAACCCTAATCCTAACACTAACCGTAACCCTAACCCTAACCCTAACCCAAACACTAACCTTAAACTTAACCCTAAACCAAACCCTAACCCTAAACCTAACTCTAACCCAAACCTAATCCTTAACCGTAACCTGAATCCTAACCCTAACCCTAAGGCTACCCCAAGCCCTAACCCTAACCTTAACCCTAACCCTATCCCTAACACAAACCAAACCCTAACCCTAACCCTAACCATAAACCTAACCCAAACCCTAACACAAAAATTTACCCTAACCCTAACCCTAACACAAACTCTAACCCTAAACCTAACCCTAAACCTAACCCTAACCCAAACCCTAACCCTAACCTTAACCCTAACCCAAACCCTAACCCTAAACCTAAACCTAACTCAAATCCTAATGCTAAACCTAACCCTAACCGTAACCCTAACCCTAAACCAAACCCAAACCCTAACACTAACACTAACCCAAATCCTAACCCTATACCTAAACCAAACCGAAATCCTAACCCTAACCCTAACCGTAAACCTAACCCAAACCTAAATCCTAACCCTAAACTGAAACCTAAACCGAACACAAACCCCAACCCTAACACTAACCCTAACCCTAAATCTAACCCTAACCCAAACCCTAACCCTAACCCTACCTCTAACACTAACCCTAACCCAAACCAAACCCTAACCGTAACGATAACCCAAACACTAACCCTCACCCTAACCCAAACCCTAACTCTAACCCTCACCCTAACCCAAACCCTAATCCTAACCCTAACCCTAACCCTAACCCAAAACCTAACTCTAACCCTCACCCTAACCCAAACCCTAACCCTGACCCTAACTCAAACCCTAATCCTAACCCTAACCCAAACCCTAACACTAAACCTAAACCTAACCCTAACCCTAACCGTAACCCTAACCCTAACCCTAAGACTAACCCAAAACCTACCCTTAAACCTAACCCTAAACCAAAATCTAACCCTAAACCTAACTCTAACCCAAACCTAATCCTTAACCGTAAACTTAATCCTAACCCTAACCCTAACCCTAACCCAAGCCCTAAGCATAACCCTAAACCTAACCCTAAACCTAACCCTAACCTTAACCATAACCCTAACCCTAACCCTAACCCAGACCAAACCCTAATCCTAACCCTAACACTAACATTATCCCTAACCCAAACCAAACCCTAACCATAACCCTAACCCTAGCCGTAGCCCATACCCAAACCCTAACACTAACCCTAACCCTAACCCACACCCTAACCCTAAGCCTAACACTAACCTTAACCCTAACCAAACCAAACCCTAACCCTAACTTTTACCCTAACCCTAACCTAAACGCTAACCCTAATCCTAACCCTAACCCTAACCCAAACCAAACCCTAACCCTAACCCTAACCTTAATCCTAACCCTAACCCAACCCCAAACCCTAACCCTAACTCTAACACTAAGCCAAACCCAAAGCCTAACCATAAACTAAACCGTAACCCTATCCCAAAGCCTAAATCTAACCCTAAACCTAACCCTAAGCAAAACACGAACCCAAACCCTAACCCTAACCCTAACCCTAACTCTAAACCTAACCCTAACCCTAACCCTAAACCTAAACCAAAACCTAACCCTAACCCTAACCCTAACCCTAAACCAAACCCAAACCCTAACACTAACACTAACCCTAGCACTAAACCTAACCCTAATCCTAACCCTAACCGTAATCCTAACCCTAAACCTAACCCAAACCCTAACCTTTAACTTAACCCTAAACCAATCCCTAACCCTAAACCTAACTCTAACCCAAACATATTCCTTAACCGTAACCTTAATCCTAACCCTAACCCTAAGGCTAACCCAAGCCCTAACCCTAACCTTAACCCTTACCCTATCCCTAACACAAACCAAACCCTAACCCTAACCCTAACCATAAACCTAACCCAAACCCAAACCCTAACCCAAACCCTAACCCAAAAACTTACCCTAACCCTAACCCTAACCCAAACCCTAACCTTAAACCTAACCCTAAACCAAACACTAACCTTAAACCTAACTCTAACCCAAACCTATTCCTTAACCATAACCTTAATCCTAACACTAACCGTAACCCTAACCCAAGCCCTAACCCTAACCCTAAACCTAACCCAAACCCAAACCCTAACCCAAACCCTAACTCTAATCCTAACCCTAACCCTAACCCTAATCCAAACCAAACCCTAACCCTAACCCTAACCCTAACCCTAAATCAAACCCTAAACCTAACTCTAACACTAACCCAAACCCAAAGCCTAACCCTAAACTAAACCATAACCCTAACCTTAACGCTAAACCTTACTCTGACCTTAACATAAACCAAAAACCTAACCCTAACCCTAAAACTAACCCAAACCCTAACCCTAACCCTAACCCAAACCCGAAACCTAACCCTAACCCAAATACAAACCCTAACCCTAACCCTAACCCTGACCCAAACCAAACCCTAACCCTAACCCTAACGCTAACCCTAACCCTATCCCAAACCCAAACACTAACGCGAACCCGAACTCTAACCTTCACCCTAACCCAAAACCTAACCCTAACCCTCACCCAAACCCTAACACTACCACTAACCCTAACTCTAAACCAAACCCAAACCCTAAACTTAACCCTAACCCAAACACTAACCCTAACCCTAACCCTAATCCAAACCCTAACCCTAACCCAAACCCTAACCCTAAACCTAACCCTAACCCTAACCCTAACCCAAACCCTAACCCTAACCCTAACCCTAAACCAAACCCAAACCCTAACACTAACACTAACCCAAATCCTAACCCTAAACCTAAACCAAACCGAAATCCAAACCCTAACCCTAACCGTAAACCTAACCCAAACCCAAACCTTAACCCTAATACGAAACCTAACCCGAAACCAAACCCCAACCCTAACACTAACCCTAACCCTAAACCTAACCCTAACCCTAACACTATCCCTAACACAAACCAAACCATAACCGTAACCCTAACCCTAACCCTAACCCACACCATAACCCGAACCCTAACCATAATACTAACCATAACCCAAACCAAACCTTAACACTAACCCTAATCCTAATCCTAACCCTAACCGGAACCCTAACCCTAACCCTAACCCTAGTCCTAACCCCTAACTAAACCAAACGCACACCCCAACACTAACACTAACCCTAACCCAAACCAAACCCTAACCGTAACGATAACCCAAACACTAACCCTCACCCTAACCCAAACCCTAACTCTAACCCTCATCCTAACCCAAAACCTAATCCTAACCCTAACCCTAACCCTAACCCAAAACCTAACTCTAACCCTCACCATAACCCAAACCCTAACCCTGACCCTAACTCAAACCCTAACCCTAACCCTAACCCAAAACCTAACACTAAACCTAAACCTAACCCTAACCCTAACCCTAACCGTAACCCTAACCCTAACCCTAAGCCTAACCCAAACCCTACCCTTAAACCTAACCCTAAACCAAAATCTAACCCTAAACCTAACTCTAACCCAAACCTAATCCTTAACCGTAACCTTAATCCTAACCCTAACTCTAACCCTAACCCAAGCCCTAAGCATAACCCTAAACCTAACCTTAAACCTAACCCTAACCTTAACCATAACCCTAACCCTAACCCTAACCCAGACCAAACCCTAAGCCTAACCCTAACACTAACATTATCCCTAACCCAAACCAAACCCTAACCATAACCCTAACCATAACCGTAACCCATACCCAAACCCTAACACTAACTCTAACCCTAACCCACACCCTAACCCTAACACTAACACTAACCCTAACCCTAACCCAAACCCTAACACTAACTCTAACACTAAGCCAAACACAAAGCCTAACGCTAAACTAAACCGTAACCCTATCCCATAGCCAAAATCTAACCCTAAACCTAACCCTAAGCAAAACACGAACCCAAACCCTAACCCTAAACCAAACCCTAACCCAAACCCTAACGATAAAACTAACTCTACCCCTAACATAAACCAAAAACCTAACCCTAACCCTTACCCTAACCCTAACCCTAACCCTAATCCAAACCCTAACTCTAACCCTAACCCTAACCCAAACCCGAAACCTAACCCTAACCCAAATACAAATCCTAACCCTAACCCTAACCCTAACCCAAACCAAACCCTAACCCAAACCCAATCACTAACCCTCACCCGATCACTAACCTTATCCCTAACCCAAAACCTAACCCTAACATTCACCCAAACCCTAACACTACAACTAACCCTAACCCTAAACCAAACCCAAACCCTAACCTTAACCCTAATCCAAACACTAACCCTAACCCTAACCCTAATCCAAATCCTAACCGTAACCCAAACCCTAACCCTAAACCTAAACCTAACCCTAACCCTAACCCTTACCCTAACCCAAACCCTAACCCTAAACCTAAACCTAACCAAAACCCTAATGCTAAACCTAACCCTAACCCTAACCCTAACCCTAAACCAAAACCTAACTCTAACCCTAACCCTAACCCTAAACCAAACCCAAACCCTAACACTAACACTAACCATAGCACTAAACCTAACCCTAATCCTAACCCTAACCGTAATCCTAACCCTAAACCTAACCCAAACCCTAACCTTAAACTTAAACCTAAACCAATCCCTAACCCTAAAACTAACTCTAACCCAAACCTATTTCTTAACCGTAACCTTAATCCTAACCCTAACCCTAAGGCTAACCCAAGCCCTAACCCTAACCTTAACCCTTACCCTATCCCTAACACAAACCAAACCCTAACCCTAACCCTAACCATAAACCTAACCCAAACCCAAACCCTAACCCAAAAACTAACCCTAACCCTAAGCCTAACCCAAACCCTAACCTTAAACCTAACCCTAAACCAAACACTAACCCTAAACCTAACTCTAACCCAAACCTATTCCTTAACCATAATCTTAATCCTAACCCTAACCCTAAACCTAACCCAAGCCCTAACCCTAACCCTAAACCTAACCCAAACCCAAACCCTAACCCAAACCCTAACTCTAATCCTAACCCTAACCCTAACCCTAATCCAAACCAAACACTAACCCTAACCCTAACCCTAACCCTAACCCTAACCCCTAACCCCTAAACCTAATCCTTACCCTAAACCAAACCCAACCCCTAACCCTAAAACTAACCTTAACCCAAACACTAACACTAACCCTACCCTAACCCTAACCACCAAATAAACCTAACCCTAAACTTAACCCTAACTCTAACCCAAACGCAAACCCTAACCCTAAAATGAACCCTAACCCTAACCCAAACCCTAACCCTTACACTAACCCTAACCCTAAACCTAATCCTAACCCTAACCCTAACCCAAACCAAACCCTAACCCTAAACCTAACCCTAACCCTAACCCAAAACAAAACCCTAACCCTAACCCTAACCCTAACCCTAACCCAAAACCTAACTCTAACTCTAACCCTAACCCTAAACCAAACCCAATCCCTAACACTAACACTAACCCTAACGCTAACCCTAACCCTAACCGTAACCCTAACCCTAACCCTAACCCAAAACCTAACCCTAACCCTAACCCTAACCCAAACCCTAACCCTAAACCTAAACCTAACCTAAATCCTAATGCTAAACCTAACCCTAGCCCTAACCCTAACCCCAAACCACACCCACCCCCTAACCCTCACACTAACCCAAATCCTAACCCTATACCTAAACCAAACCGAAATCCTAAACCTAAACTGAAACCTAACCCGAACCCAAACCCCAACCCTAACACTAACCCTAACCCTAAACCTAACCCTAACCCTAACACTATCCCTAACACAAACCAAACCATAACCGTAACCCTAACCCTAACCCTAACCCACACCATAACCCGAACCCTAACCCTAATACAAACCATAACCCAAACCAAACCCTAACTCTAACCCTAACCCTAATCCTAACCCTAACCGAAACCCTAGCCCTAACCCTAACCCTAACCCTAAGCCTAAACAAAACCAAACGCTAACCCTAACCCTAACACTAACCCTAACCCAAACCCTAACCCTAAACCTAACCCTAACCCTCACCCAAACCCTAACACTACCACTAACCCTAACTCTAAACCAAACCCAAACCCTAAACTTAACCCTAAACCAAACACTAACCCTAACCCTAACCCTAATCCAAACCCTAACCTTAAACCAAACCCTAACCCTAACCCTAACCCTAACCCTAACCCTAACCTTAAGCCTAAACAAAACCAAATGGTAACCCTAACCCTAACACTAACCCTAACCCAAACCCTAACCCTAAACCTAACCCTAACCTTAACCCTAACCCTATCCCTAACACAAACCAAACCCTAACCCTAACCCTAACCATAAACCTAACCCAAACCCAAACTCTAACCCAAACCCTAACCCAAAAACTTACCCTAACCCTAACCCTAACCCCCACAATAACCAAACCAAACCCTAACCCTAACTTTTACCCTAACCCTAACCTAAACGCTAACCCTAATCCTAACCCAAACCCTAACCCTAACCCAAAACAAACCCTAACCCTAACCCCAACCTTAATCCTAACCCTAACCATAACCCAAACCCTAACACTAACTCTAACAATAAGCCAAACCCAAAGCCTAACCCTAAACTAAACCGTAACCCTAACCCTAACCCTAACCCTAAACTTAACCCTAACCCTAACCCTAACCCTAACCCAAACCCTAACCTTAACCTAAACCTAACCCAAACCCTAATGCTAAACCTAACCCTAACCCTAACCCTAACCCTAACCCAAAAGCTAATTCTAACCCTAACCCTAACCCTACACCAAACCCAAACCCTAACACTAACACTAACCCTAGCACTAAACCTAACCCTAATCCTAACCCTAACCGTAATCCTAACCCTAACCCTAACCCAAACCCTAACCTTAAACTTAACCCTAAACCAATCCCTAACCCTAAACCTAACTCTAACCCAAACCTATTCCTTAACCGTAACCTGAATCCTAACCCTAACCCTAAGGCTAACCCAAGCCCTAACCCTAACCTTAACCCTAACCCTATCCCTACCACAAACCAAACCCTAACCCTAACCCTAACCATAAACCTAACCCAAACCCAAAACCTAACCCAAACCCTAACCCAAACCCTAACCCAAAAACTTACCCTAAACCTAACCCTAACCCAAACCCTAACCTTAAACCTTACCCTAAACCAAACACTAACCCTAAACCTATCTCTAACGCAAAACTATTCCATAACCATAACCTTAATAATAACACTAACCCTAACCCTAACCCAAACGCTAACCCTAAACCTAACCCTAAACCTAACCCAAACCCAAACCCTAACCCAAACCCTAACTCTAATCCTAACCCTAACCCTAACCCTAATCCAAACCAAACCTTAACCCTAACCCTAACCCTAACCCTAACCCTAACCCTAACCCTAAATCAAACCCTAACCCTAACTCTAACACTAACCCAAATCAAAGCCTAACCCTAAACTAAACCGTAACACTAACCTTAACGCTAAACCTTACTCTGACCTTAACATAAACCAAAAACCTAACCCTAACCCTAAAACTAACCCAAACCCTAACCCTAACCCTAACCCAAACCCTAATTCTAACCCTAACGCTAACCCAAACCCGAAACCTAACCCTAATCCAAATACAAACCCTAACCCTAACCCTAACCCTGACCCAAACCAAACCCTAAACCTAACCCTAACGCTAACCCTAACCCTATCCCAAACCCAAACACTAACGCGAACCCGAACTCTAACCTTCACCCTAACCCAAAACCTAACCCTAACCCTCACCCAAACCCTAACACTACCACTAACCCTAACTCTAAACCAAACCCAAACCCTAAACTTAACCCTAACCCAAACACTAACCCTAACCCTAACCCTAATCCAAACCCTAACCTTAACCCAAACCCTAACCCTAACCCTAACCCTAACCCAAACCCTAAACCTAACCCTAAACCTAAACCTAAACCTAACGCAAACTCTAATGCTAAACCTAACCCTAACCCTAACCCTAACCCTAAACCAAACCCAAACCCTAACACTAACACTAACCCAAATCCTAACCCTAAACCTAAACCAAACCGAAATTCTAACCCTAACCCTAACCGTAAACCTAACCCAAACCCAAACCCTAACCCTAAACTGAAACCTAACCCGAACCCAAACCCCAACCCTAACACTAACCCTAACCCTAAACCTAACCCTAACCCTAACACTATCCCTAACACAAACCAAACCATAACCGTAACCCTAACCCTAACCCTAACCCACACCGTAACCCAAACCCTAACCCTAATACTAACCATAACCCAAACCAAACCCTAACACTAACCCTAACCCTAATCTTAACCCTAACCGAAACCCTAACCCTAACCCTAACCCTAACCCTAAGCCTAAACCTAACCCTAACCCTAACCCAAACTCTAACCCTAACACAAACCCAAACCCAAAGCCTAACCCGAAACTTAACCGTAATCCTAAACCAAACCCTCACCCTAACCCTCACCCTAACCTTAACCCAAAACCTAACCCTAAACCTAACGAAAACCCTAAACCTAAGGCAAACCCAAACCCTAAACCTAACCCTAACCCAAACCAAACCCTAACCCTAAACCTAACCGTAACCCTAACCCAAAACAAAACCTTAACCCTAAACCTAACCCTAACCCAAAACCTAACTCTAACCCTAACCCTAACCCTAAACCAAACCCAAACCCTAACACTAACACTAATCCTAACCCTAATCCTAACACTAACCGTAACCCTAACCCTAACCCTAACCCAAACACTAACCTTAAACTTAACCCTAAACCAAACCCTAACCCTAAACCTAACTCTAACCCAAACCTAATCCTTAACCGTAACCTTAATCCTAACCCTAACCCTAAGGCTAACCCAAGCCCTAACCCTAATCTTAACCCTAACCCTATCCCTAACACAAACCAAACCCTAACCCTAACCCTAACCATAAACCTAACCCAAACCCTAACACAAAAACTTACCCTAACCCTAACCCTAACACAAACCCTAACCCTAAACCTAACCCTAAACCTAACCCTAACCCTAACCCTAACCCTAACCCTAGCCCTAACACAAACCCTAACCCTAAACCTAAACCTAACTCAAATCCTAATGCTAAACCTAACCCTAACCCTAACCCTAACCCTAAACCAAACCCAAACCCTAACACTAACACTAACCCAAATCCTAACCCTATACCTAAACCAAACCGAAATCCTAACCCTAACCCTAACCGTAAACCTAACCCAAACCCAAATCCTAACCCTAAACTGAAACCTAACCCGAACCCAAACCCCAACCCTAACACTAACCCTAACCGTAAATCTAACCCTAACCCAAACCCTAACCCTAACCCTACCTCTAACACTAACCCTAACCCAAACCAAACCCTAACCGTAACGATAACCCAAACACTAACCCTCACCCTAACCCAAACCCTAACTATAACCCTCACCCTAACCCAAACCCTAATCCTAACCCTAACCCTAACCCTAACCCAAAACCTAACTCTAACCCTCACCCTAACCCAAACCCTAACCCTGACCCTAACTCAAACCCTAATCCTAACCCTAACCCAAACCCTAACACTAAACCTAAACCTAACCCTAACCCTAACCGTAACCGTAGCCCTAACCCTAAGCCTAACCCAAAACCTACCCTTAAACCTAACCCTAAACCAAAATCTAACCCTAAACCTAACTCTAACCCAAACCTAATCCTTAACCGTAACCTTAATCCTAACCCTAACCCTAAACCTAACCCAAGCCCTAAGCATAACCCTAAACCTAACCCTAAACCTAACCCTAACCTTAACCATAACCCTAACCCTAACCCTAACCCAGACCAAACCCTAACCCTAACCCAAACACTAACATTATCCCTAACCCAAACCAAACCCTAACCATAACCCTAACCCTAACCGTAACCCATACCCAAACCCTAACACTAACCCTAACCCTAACCCACACCCTAACCCTAACCCTAACACTAACCTTAACCCTAACCAAACCAAACCCTAACCCTAACTTTTACCCTAACCCTAACCTAAACGCTAACCCTAATCCTAACCCTAACCCTAACCCAAACCAAACCCTAAGCCTAACCCTAACCTTAATCCTAACCCTAACCCAAACCCAAACCCTAACACTAACTCTAACATTAAGCCAAACCCAAAGCCTAACCATAAACTAAACCTTAACCCTATCCCAAAGCCTAAATCTAACCCTAAACCTAACCCTAAGCAAAACACGAACCCAAACCCTAACCCTAACCCTAACCCTAACTCTAACCCTAACCCTAACCCTAACCCTAAACCTAAACCAAAACCTAACTCTAACCCTAACCCTAACCCTAAACCAAACCCAAACCCTAACACTAACACTAACCCTAGCACTAAACCTAACCCTAATCCTAACCCTAACCGTAATCCTAACCCTAACCCTAACCCAAACCCTAACCTTTAACTTAACCCTAAACCAATCCCTGACCCTAAACCTAACTCTGACCCAAACATATTCCTTAACCGTAACCTTAATCCTAACCCTAACCCTAAGGCTAACCCAAGCCCTAACCCTAACCTTAACCCTTACCCTATCCCTAACACAAACCAAACCCTAACCCTAACCCTAACCATAAACCTAACCCAAACCCAAACCCTAACCCAAACCCTAACCCAAAAACTTACCCTAACCCTAACCCTAACCCAAACCCTAACCTTAAACCTAACCCTAAACCAAACACTAACCTTAAACCTAACTCTAACCCAAACCTATTCCTTAACCATAACCTTAATCCTAACCCTAACCCTAACCTAACCCAAGCCCTAACCCTAACCCTAAACCTAACCCAAACCCTAACCCTAACCCTAACCCTAAACCTAAATCAAACCCTAACCCTAACTCTAACACTAACCCAAACCCAAAGCCTAACCCTAAACTAAACCATAACCCTAACCTTAACGCTAAACCTTACTCTGACCTTAAAATAAACCAAAAACCTAACCCTAACCCTAAAACTAACCCAAACCCTAACCGTAACCCTAACCCAAACCCGATACCTAACCCTAACCCAAATACAAACCCTAACCCTAACCCTAACCCTGACCCAAACCAAACCCTAACCCTAACCCTAACGCTAACCCTAACCCTATCCCAAACCCAAACACTAACGCGAACCCGAACTCTAAACTTCACCCTAACCCAAAACCTAACCCTAACCCTCACCCAAACCCTAACACTACCACTAACCCTAACTCTAAACCAAACCCAAACCCTAAACTTAACCCTAACCCAAACACTAACCCTAACCCTAAACCTAATCCAAACCCTAACCCTAACCCAAACCCTAACCCTAAACCTAACCCTAACCCTAACCCTAACCCAAACCCTAACCCTAACCCTAACCCTAAACCAAACCCAAACCCTAACACTAACACTAACCCAAATCCTAACCCTAAACCTAAACCAAACCGAAATCCAAACCCTAACCCTAACCGTAAACCAAACCCAAACCCAAACCTTAACCCTAATACGAAACCTAACCCGAAACCAAACACCAACCCTAACACTAACCCTAACCCTAAACCTAACCCTAACCCTAACACTATCCCTAACACAAACCAACCCATAACCGTAACCCTAACCCTAACCCTAACCCACACCATAACCCGAACCCTAACCCTAATACTAACCATAACCCAAACCAAACCTTAACACTAAGCCTAACCCTAATCCTAACCCTAACCGAAACCCTAACCCTAACCCTAACCCTAACCCTAACCCTAAACTAAACCAAACGCTCACCCTAACCCTAACACTAACCCTAACCCAAACCAAACCCTAACCGTAACGATAACCCAAACACTAACCCTCACCCTAAACCAAACCCTAACTCTAACCCTCATCCTAACCCAAAACCTAACCCTAACCCAAACACTAACCCTAACCCTAAACCTAATCCAAACCCTAACCCTAACCCAAACCCTACCCTTAAACCTAAACCTAAACCAAAATCTAACCCTAAACCTAACTCTAACCCAAACCTAATACTTAACCGTAACCTTAATCCTAACCCTAACTCTAACCCTAACCCAAGCCCTAAGCATAACCCTAAACCTAACCTTAAACCTAACCCTAACCTTAACCATAACCCTAACCCTAACCCTAACCCAGACCAAACCCTAAGCCTAACCCTAACACTAACATTATCCCTAACCCAAACCAAACCCTAACCATAACCCTAACCATAACCGTAACCCATACCCAAACCCTAACACTAACTCTAACCCTAACCCACACCCTAACCCTAACACTAACACTAACCCTAACCCTAACCAAACCAAACCCTAACCCTAACTTTTACCCTAACCCTAAGCTAAACGCTAACCCTAATCCTAACCCTAACCCTAACCCTAACCCAAACCAAACCCTAACCCTAACCCTAACCTTAATCCTAACCGTAACCCTAACCCAAACCCTAACACTAACTCTAACACTAAGCCAAACCCAAAGCCTAACGCTAAACTAAACCGTAACCCTATCCCAAAGCCAAAATCTAACCCTAAACCTAACCCTAAGCAAAACACGAACCCAAACCCTAACCCTAAACCAAACCCTAACCCAAACCCTAACGATAAAACTAACTCTACCCCTAACATAAACCAAAAACCTAACCCTAACCCTTACCCTAACCCTAACCCTAACCGTAATCCAAACCCTAACTCTAACCCTAACCCTAACCCAAACCCGAAACCTAACCCTAACCCAAATACAAATCCTAACCCTAACCCTAACCCTAACCCAAACCAAACCCTAACCCAAACCCAATCACTAACCCTCACCCGATCACTAACCTTATCCCTAACCCAAAACCTAACCCTAACATTCACCCAAACCCTAACACTACAACTAACCCTAACCCTAAACCAAACCCAAACCCTAACCTTAACCCTAATCCAAACACTAACCCTAACCCTAACCCTAATCCAAATCCTAACCGTAACCCAAACCCTAACCCTAAACCTAACCCTAACCCTAACCCTAACCCTAACCCTAACCATAAACCTAACCCAAACCCAAACCCTAACCCAAAAACTAACCCTAACCCTAACCCTAACCCAAACCCTAACCTTAAACCTAACCCTAAACCAAACACTAACCCTAAACCTAACTCTAACCCAAACCTATTCCTTAACCATAACCTTAATCCTAACCCTAACCCTAAACCTAACCCAAGCCCTAACCCTAACCCTAAACCTAACCCAAACCCAAACCCTAACCCAAACCCTAACTCTAATCCTAACCCTAACCCTAACCCTAATCCAAACCAAACCCTAACCCTAACCCTAACCCTAACCCTAACCCTAACCCTAACCCTAAACCTAAATCAAACCCTAACCCTAACTCTAACACTAACTCAAACCCAAAGCCTAACCCTAAACTAAACCGTAACCCTAACCTTAACCCTCAACCTTACTCTTACCTTAACATAAACCAAAAACCTAACCCTAACCCTAAAACTAACCCAAACCCTAACCATAACCCAAACCCGAAACCTAACCCTAACCCTAACCCAAACCCTAACCATAACCCAAACCCGAAACCTAACCCTAACCCTCACCCAAACCCTAACACTACCACTAACCCTAACTCTAAACCAAACCCAAACCCTAAACTTAACCCTAACCCAAACACTAAACCTAACCCTAACCCTAATCCAAACCATAACCCTAACCCAAACCCTAACCCTAACCCTAACCCTAACCCTAACCCTAACCCAAACCCTAACCCTAAACCTAACCCTAACCCAAACCCTAACCCTAAACCTAAACCTAACCCAAAACCTAATGCTAAACCTAACCCTAACCCGAACCCTAACCCTAACCCTAACCCTAAACAAAACCCAAACCCTAACACTAACACTAACCCAAATCCTAACACTAAACCTAAACCAAACCGAAATCCTAACCCTAACCCTAACCGTAAACCTAACCCAAACCCAAACCCTAACCCTAAACTGAAACCTGACCCGAACCCAAACCCCAACCCTAACACTAACCCTAACCCTAAACCTAACCCTAACCCTAACACTATCCCTAACACAAACCAAACCATAACCGGAACCCTAACCCTAACCCTAACCCACACCGGAACCCGAACCCTAACCCTAATACTAACCATAACCCAAACCAAACCTTAACACTAACCCTAACCCTAACCGAAACCCTAACCCTAACCCTAACCCTAACCCTAAGCCTAAACAAAACCAAACGCTAACCCTAACCCTAACACTAACCCTAACCCAAACCCTAACCCTAAACCTAACCCTAACCCTAACCCAAACTCTAACCCTAACCCAAACCCAAACCCAAAGCCTAACCCGAAACTTAACCGTAATCCTAAACCAAATCCTCACCTTAACCCTCAACCTAACCTTAACCCAAAACCTAACACTAAACCTAACCAAAAGCCGAAACCTAAGGCAAACCCAAACCCTAAACCTAACCCTAACCCAAACTCAAACCCTAACCATAACCATAAACGTAACTTTAACCATAACCTTAACCCAAACCATAACTCTAACCCTAACCCTAACACAAACCCTAACGCTAACCCTAACCCTCACCCCTAACCCCCAACCCTAATCCTTACCCTAAACCAAACCCAACCCCTAACCCTAAAACTAACATTAACCCAAACACTAACCCTAACCCTACCCTAACCCTAACCCCCAAATAAACCTAACCCTAAACTTAACCCTAACTCTAACCCAAACCCAAACCCTAACCCTAAAATGAACACTAACCCTAACCCAAAACCTAACTCTAATCCTAACCCTAACCCTAAACCAAACCCAAACCCTAACACTAACACTAACCCTAACCCTAATCCTAACCCTAACCGTAACCCTAACCCTAACCCTAACCCAAACCCTAACCTTAAACTTAACCCTAAACCAAACCCTAACCCTAAACCTAACTCTAACCCAAACCAAATCCTTAACCGTAACCTTAATCCTAACCCTAACCCTAAGGCTAACCCAAGCCCTAAACCTAACCTTAACCCTAACCCTATCCCTAACACAAACCAAACCCTAACCCTAAACCTAACCATAAACCTAACCCAAACCCTAACCCAAAAACTTACCCTAACCCTAACCCTAACACAAACCCTAACCCTAAACCTAACCCTAACCCTAACCCTAACCCAAACCCTAACCCTAACCCTAACCCTAACCCAAACCCTAACCCTAAACCTAAACCTAACCCAAACCCTAATGCTAAACCTAACCCTAACCCTAACCCTAAACCAAACCCAAATCCTAACACTAACACTAACCCAAATCCTAACCCTATACCTAAACCAAACCGAAATCCTAACCCTAACCCTAACCGTAAACCTAACCCAAACCCAAATCCTAACCCTAAACCGAAACCTAACCCTAACTTTAACCGTGACCCTAACCCTAACCCTAAGCCTAACCCAAACCCTACCCTTAAACCTAACCCTAAACCAAAATCTAACCCTAAACCTAACTCTAACCCAAACCTAATCCTTAACCGTAAACTTAATCCTAACCCTAACCCTAACCGTAACCCAAGCCATAAGCATAACCCTAAACCTAACCCTAAACCTAATACTAACCTTAACCATATCCCTAACCCTAACCCTAACCCAGACCAAACCCTAACCCTAACCCTAACACTAACATTATCCCTAACCCAAACCAAACCCTAACCATAACCCTAACCCTAACCGTAACCCATACCCAAACCCTAACACTAACCCTAACCCTAACCCACAACCTAACCCTAACCCTAAAACTAACCTTAACCCTAACCAAACCAAACCCTAACCCTAACTTTTACCATAACCGTAACCTAAATGCTAACCCTAATCCTAACCCTAACCCTAACCCAAACCAAACCCTAACCCTAACCCTAACATTAATCCTAACCCTAACTCTAACCCAAACCCTAACACTCACTCTATCACTAAGCCAAACCCAAAGCCTAACCATAAACTAAACCGTAACCCTATCCCAAAGCCTAAATCTAACCCTAAACCTAACCCTAAGCAAAACACGAACCCAAACCCTAACCCTAACCCTAACCCTAACCCTAACCCTAACCCTAACCCTAACCCAAACCCTAACCCTAAACTGAAACCTAACCCGAACCCAAACCCCAACCCTAACACTAACCCTAACCCTAAACCTAACCCTAACCCTAACACTATCCCTAAAACAAACCAAACCCTAACCCTAACCCTAAACCTAACCCTAACCCAAAACAAAACGCTAACACTAACCCTAACCCTAACCCTAACCCTAACCCAAAACCTAACTCTAACCCTAACCCTAACCCTAAACCAAACCCAAACCCTAACACTAACACTAACCCTAACCCTAATCCTAACCCTAACCGTAACCCTAACCCTAACCCTAACCCAAACCCTAACCTTAAACTTAAACCTAAACCAAACCCTAACCCTAAACCTAACTGTAACCCAAACCTAATCCTAAACAGTAACCTTAATCCTAACCCTAACCCTAACGCTACACCAAGCCCTAACCCTAACCTTACCCCTAACCCTATCCCTAACACAAACCAAACCCTAACCCTAAACCAAAACCTAACCCAAACCCTAATGCTAAACCTAACCCTAACCCTAACCCTAACCCTAACCCTAAACCAAACCCAAACCCTAACACTAACACTAACCCAAATCCTAACACTAAACCTAAACCAAACCGAAATCCTAACCCTAACCCTAACCGTAAACCTAACCCAAACACAAACCCTAACCCTAAACTGAAACCTAACCCGAACCCAAACCCCAACCCTAACACTAACCCTAACCCTAAACCTAACCCTAACCCTAACACTATCCCTAACACAAACCAAACCATAACCGTAACCCTAACCCTAACCCTAACCCACACCGTAACCCGAACCTTAACCCTAATACTAACCATAACCCAAACCAAACCTTAACACTAACCCTAACCCTAATCCTAACCCTAACCGAAACCCTAACCCTAACCCTAACCCTAACCCTAAGCCTAAACAAAACCAAACGCTAACCCTAACCCTAACACTAACCCTAACCCAAACCCTAACCCTAAACCTAACCCTAACCCTAACCCAAACTCTAACCCTAACCCTAACCCAAACCCAAACCCAAAGCCTTACCCGAAACTTAACTGTAATCCTAAACCAAATCTTCACCCTAACCCTCACCCTAACCTTAACCCAAAACCTAACCCTAAACCTAACCAAAACCCTAAACCTAAGGCAAACCCAAACCCTAAACCTAATCCTAACCCAAACTAAAACCCTAACCGTAACCATAAACGTAACCTTAACCATAACCTTAACCCAAACAATAACTCTAACCCTAACCCTAACACAAACCCTAACCCTAACCCTAACCCTCACCCCTAACCCCCAACCCTAATCCTTACCCTAAACCAAACCCAACCCCTAACCCTAAAACTAACCTTAACCCAAACACTAACCCTAACCCTACCCTAACCCTAACCCCCAAATAAACCTAACCCTAAACTTAACCCTAACTCTAACCCAAACCAAAACCCTAAACCTAAAATGAACCCTAACCCTAACCCAAACCCTAACCCTAACACTAACCCTAACCCTGAACCTAACCCTAACCCTAAACCTAACCCAAACCAAACCCTAACCCTAACCCTAACCCTAACCCTAACCCTAACCCAAAACAAAACGCTAACCCTAACCCTAACCCTAACCCTAACCCTAACCCAAAACCTAACTCTAACCCTAACCCTAACCCTAAACCAAACCCAAACCCTAACACTAACACTAACCGTAACCCTAATCCTAACCCTAACCGTAAGCCTAACCCTAACCCTAACCCAAACCCTAACCTTAAACTTAAACCTAAACCAAACCCTAACCCTAAACCTAACTGTAACCCAAACCTAATCCTTAACAGTAACCTTAATCCTAACCCTAACCCTAAGGCTAACCCAAGCCCTAACCCTAACCTTAACCCTAACCCTATCCCTAACACAAACCAAACCCTAACCCTAACCCTAACCATAAACCTAACCCAAACCCAAACCCTAACCAAAACCCTAACCCAAAAACTTACCCTAACTCTAATCCTAACCCAAACCCTAACCCTAAACCTAACCCTAATTCTAACCCTAACCCAAACCCTAACCCTAACCCTAACCCTAACCCAAACCCTAACCCTAAACCTAAACCTAACCCAAACCCTAATGCTAAACCTAACCCTAACCCTAACCCTAACCCTAACCCTAAACCAAACCCAAACCCTAACACTAACACTAACACAAATCCTAACCCTATACCTAAACCAAATCGAAATCCTAACCCTAACACTAACCGTAAACCTAACCCAAACCCAAACCCTAACCCTAAACTGAAACCTAACCCGAACCCAAACCCCAACCCTAACACTAACCCTAAACCTAAATCTAACCCTAACCCTAACCCTAAATCTAACCCTAACCCAATCCCTAACCCCAACCCAAACTCTAACACTAACCCTAACCCAAACCAAACCCTAACCAAAACGATAACCCAAACACTAAACCTCACCCTATCCCAAACCCTAACTCTAACCCTCACCCTAACCCAAACCCTAATCCTACCCCTAACCCTCACCCTAACCCAAACCCTAACCCTAACCCTAACTCAAACACTAACCCTAACCCTAACCCAAACCCTAACACTAAACCTAAACCTAACCCTAACCCTAACCCTAACCGTAACCCTAACCCTAACCCTAAGCCTAACCCAAACCCTACCCTTAAACCTAACCCTAAACCAAAATCTAACCCTAAACCTAACTCTAACACAAACCTAATCCTTAACCGTAACCTTAATCCTAACCCTAACTCTAACCCTAACCCAAGCCCTAAGCATAACCCTAAACCTAACCTTAAACCTAACCCTAACCTTAACCATAACCCGAACCCTAACCCTAACCCAGACCGAAACCTAACCCTAACCCTAACACTAACATTATCCCTAACCCAAACCAAACCCTAACCATAACCCTAACCATAACCGTAGCCCATACCCAAACCCTAACACTAACTCTAACCCTAACCCACACCCTAACCCTAACCCTAACACTAACCCTAACCCTAACCAAACCAAACCCTAACCCTAACTTTTACCCTCACCCTAACCTAAACGCTAACCCTAACCCTAACCCTAACCCTAACCCTAACCCAAACCAAACCCTAACCCTAACCCTAACCTTAATCCTAACCCTAACCCTAACCCAAACCCTAACACTAACTCTAACACTAAGCCAAACCCAAAGCCTAACCCTAAACTAAATCGTAACCCTATCCCAAAGCCAAAATCTAACCCTAAACCTAACCCTAAGCAAAACACGAACCCAAACCCTAACCCTAAACCAAACCCTAACCCAAACCCTAACGATAAAACTAACTCTACCCCTAATATAAACCAAAAACCTAACCCTAACCCTAACCCTAACCCTAACCCTAATCCAAACCCTAACTCTAACCCTAACCCTAACCCAAACCCGAAACCTAACCCTAACCTAAATACAAATCCTAACCCTAACCCTAACCCTAACCCAAACCAAACCCTACCCCAAACCCAAAAACTAACCCTCACCCGAACGCTAACCTTAACCCTAACCCAAAACCTAACCCTAACCCTCACCCAAACCCTAACACTACAACTAACCCTAACCCTAAACCAAACCCAAACCCTAACCTTAACCCTAATCCAAAAACTAACCCTAACCCTAACCCTAACCCTAATCCAAACCCTAACCCTAACCCAAACCCTAACCCTAAACCTAACCCTAACCCTAACCTTAACCCTAACCCTAACCCAAACCCTAACCCTAAACCTAAACCTAACCCAAACCCTAATGCTAAACCTAACCCTAACCCTAAACCTAACCCTAAACCAAAACCTAACTCTAACCCTAACCCTAACCCTAAACCAAACCCAAACCCTAACACTAACACTAACCCTAGCACTAAACCTAACCCTAATCCTAACCCTAACCGTAATCCTAACCCTAACCCTAACCCAAACCCTAACCTTAAACTTAACCCTAAACCAATCCCTAACCCTAAAACTAACTCTAACCCAAACCTATTCCTTAACCGTAACCTTAATCCTAACCCTAACCCTAAGGCTAACCCAAGCCCTAACCCTAACCTTAACCCTTACCCTATCCCTAACACAAACCAAACCCTAACCCTAACCCTAACCATAAACCTAACCCAAACCGAAACCCTAACCCAAAAACTTACCCTAACCCTAACCCTAACCCAAACCCTAACCTTAAACCTAACCCTAAACCAAACACTAACCCTAAACCTAACTCTAACCCAAACCTATTCCTTAACCATAACCTTAATCCTAACCCTAACCCTAAACCTAACCCAAGCCCTAACCCTAACCGTAAACCTAACCCTAAACCTAACCCAAACTCAAACCCTAACCCAAACCCTAACTCTAATCCTAACCCTAACCCTAACCCTAATCCAAACCAAACCCTAACCCTAACCCTAACCCTAACCCTAAATCAAACCCTAACCGTAACTCTAACACTAACCCAAACCCAAAGCCTAAACCTAAACTAAACCGTAACCCTAACCTTAACCCTAAACCTTACTCTGACCTTAACATAAACCAACAACCTAACCCTACCCTAAAACTAACCCAAACCCTAACCCTAACCCAAACCCGAATCCTAACCCTAACCCAAATACAAACCCTAACCCTAACCCTAAACCTGACCCAAACCAAACCCTAAACCTAACCCTAACGCTAACCCTAACCCTATCCCAAAACCAAACACTAACGCGAAACCGAACTGTAACCTTCACCCTAACCCAAGACCTAACGCTTACCCTCACCCAAACCCTAACACTACCACTAACCCTAACTCTAAACCAAACCCAAACCCTAAACTTGACCCTAACCCAAAGACTATCCCTAACCCTAACCCTAATCCAAACCCTAACCCTAACCCAAACCCTAACCCTAAACCTAACCCTAACCCTAACCCTAACCCAAACTCTAACCCTAACCCTAACCCTAACCCAAACCCTAACCCTAAACCTAAACCTAACCCAAACCCTAATGCTAAATCTAACCCTAACCCTAACCCTAACCCTAACCCCAAACCAAACACAAACCCTAACACTAACACTAACCCAAATCCTAACCCTAAACCTAAACCAAACCGAAATCCTAACCCTAACCCTAACCGTAAACCTAACCCAAACCCAAACCCTAACCCTAATACGAAACCTAACCCGAACCCAAACCCCAACCCTAACACTAACCCTAATCCTAAACCTAAGCCTAACCCTAACACTATCCCTAACACAAACCAAACCATAACCGTAACGCTAACCCTAACCCTAACCCACACCATAACCCGAACCCTAACCCTAATACTCACCATAACCCAAACCAAACCTTAACAATAACCCTAAACCTAATCCTAACCCTAACCGAAACCCTAACCCTAACCCTAACCCTAACCCTAACCCTAAACTAAACCAAACGCTAACCCTAACCCTAACACTAACCCTAACCCAAACCAAACCCTAACCGTAACGATAACCCAAACACTAACCTTCACCCTAACCCAAACCCTAACTCTAACCCTCACCCTAACCCAAAACCTAATCCTAACCCTAACCCTAACCCTAACCCAAAACCTAACTCTAACCCTCACCCTAACCCAAACCCTAACCCTGACCCTAACACAAACCCTAACCCTAACCCTAACCCAAACCCTAACACTAAACCTAAACCTAACCCTAACCCTAACCGTAACCCTAACCCTAACCCTAAGCCTAACCCAAACCCCACCCTTAAACCTAACCCTAAACCAAAATCTAACCCTAAACCTAACTCTACCCCAAACCTAATCCTTAACCGTAAACTTAATCCTAACCCTAACTCTAACCCTAACCCAAGCCCTAAGCATAACCCTAAACCTAACCTTAAACCTAACCCTAACCTTAACCATAACCCTAACCCTAACCCTAACCCAGACCAAACCCTAACCCTAAACCTAACACTAAAATTATCCCTAACCCAAACCAAACCTTAACCATAACCCTAACCCTAACCGTAACCCATACCCAAACCCTAACACTAACCCTAACCCTAACCCACACCCTAACCCTAACCCTAGCACTAACCCTAACCCTAACCAAACCAAACCCTAACCCTAACTTTTACCCTAACGCTAACCTAAACGCTAACCCTAATCCTAACCCTAACCCTAACCCTAACCCAAACCAAACCCTAACCCTAACCCTAACCTTAATCCTAACCCTAACCCTAACCCAAACCCTAACACTAACTCTAACACTAAGCCAAACCCAAAGCCTAACCCTAAAATAAACCGTAACCCTATCCCAAAGCCAAAATCTAACCCTAAACCTAACCCTAAGCAAAACACGAACCCAAACCCTAACCCTAAACCAAACCCTAACCCAAACCCTAACGATAAAACTAACTCTACCCCTAACATAAACCAAAAACCTAACCCTAACCCTAACCCTAACCCTAACCCTAATACAAACCCTAACTCTAACCCTAACCCTAACCCAAACCCGAAACCTAACCCTAACCCAAATACAAATCCTAACCCTAACCTTAACCCTAAACCAAACCAAACCCTAACCCAAACCCAAAAACTAACCCTCACCCGAACGCTAACCTTAACCCTAACCCAAAACCTAACCCTAACCCTCACCCAAACCCTAACACTACAACTAACCCTAACCCTAAACCAAACCCAAACCCTAACCTTAACCCTAATCCAAAAACTAACCCTAACCCTAACCCTAACCCTAATCCAAACCCTAACCCTAACCCAAACCCTAACCCTAAACCTAACCCTAACCCTAACCTTAACCCTAACCCTAACCCAAACCCTAACCCTAAACCTAAACCAAAACCTAACTCTAACCCTAACCCTAACCCTAAACCAAACCCAAACACTAACACTAACACTTACCCTAGCACTAAACCTAACCCTAATCCTAACCCTAACCGGAATCCTAACCCTAACCCTAACCCAAACCCTAACCTTAAACCTAACCCTAAACCAAACCCTAAACCTAACCCTAACCCTAACCCTAACCAAAACCCTAACCCTAACCCTAATCTTAACCCTAACCCATACACTAACCTTAATCCTAAACCTAATCCTAACCCTAACTCTAACCCAAACCCTAAACCTAACCCAAACCCTAACCCTAACCCTAACCCTAAACCTAACCCTTTCCCAAACCCTAACCCTAAACCTAACCCTAACCCTAACCCAAACCCTAACCCTAACCCTAACCCTAACCGAAACCCTAACCCTAACTCAAACACAAAGCCAAACCCAAAGCCTAACCCTAAACTAAACCGTAACCCTATCCCAAAACCAAAATCTCACCCTAAACCTAACCCTAAGCAAAACACGAACCCAAAACCTAACCCTAAACCAAACCCTAACCCAAACCCTAACGATAAAACTAACTCTACCCCTAACATAAACCAAAAACCTAACCCTAACCCTAACCCTAACCCTAACCCTAACCATAACCCTAATCCAAACCCTAACCCTAACCCAAAACCTAACCCTAAACCTAACCCTAACCCTAACCCTAACCCTAAGCCAAACCCTAACCCTAAACCTAAACCTAACCCAAACCCTAATGCTAAACCTAACACTAACCCTAACCCTAACCCTAAACCAAAACCTATCTCTAACCCTAACCCTAACCCTAAACCAAACCCAAACCCTAACACTAACACTAACCCTAGCACTAAACCTAACCCTAATCCTAACCCTAACCGTAATCCTAACCCTAACCCTAACCCAAACCTTAACCTTAAACTTAACCCTAAACCAATCCCTAACCCTAAAACTAACTCTAACCCAAACCTATTCCTTAACCGTAACCTTAATCCTAAACCTAACCCTAAGGCTAACCCAAGCCCTAACCCTAACCTTAACCCTTACCCTATCCCTAACACAAACCAAACCGTAACCCTAACCCTAACCATAAACCTAACCCAAACCCAAACCCTAACCCAAAAACTTACCCTAACCCTAACCCTAACCCAAACCCTAACCTTAAACCTAACCCTAAACCAAACACTAACCCTAAACCTAACTGTAACCCAAACTTATTCCTTAACCATAACCTTAATCCTAACCCTAACCCTAAACCTAACCCAAGCCCTAACCCTAACCCTAAACCTAACCCAAACCCAAACCCTAACCCAAACCCTAACACTAATCCTAACCCTAACCCTAACCCTAATCCAAACCAAACCCTAACCCTAACCCTAACCCTAACCCTAACCCTAACCCTAAATCAAACCCTAACCCTAACTCTAACACTAACCCAAACCCAAAGCCTAACCCTAAACTAAACCGTAACCCTAACCTTAACCCTAAACCTTTCTCTGACCTTAACATAAACCAAAAACCTAACCCTAACCCTAAAACTAACCCAAACCCTAACCCTAACCCAAACCCGAAACCTAACCCTAACCCAAATACAAACCCTAACACTAACCCTAACCCTGACCCAAACCAAACCCTAACCCTAACCTTAACGCTAATCCTAACCGTATCCCAAACCCAAACACTAACGCGAACCCGAACTCTAACCTTCACCCTAACCCAAAACCTAACCCTAACCCTCACCTAAACCCTAACACTACCACTAACCCTAACTCTAAATCAAACCCAAACCCTAAACTTAACCCTAACCCAAACAATAACCCTAACCCTAACCCTAATCCAAACCCTAAACCTAACCCAAACCCTAACCCTAAACCTAACCCTAACCCTAACCCTAACCCAAACACTAACCCTAACCCTAACCGTAACCCAAACCCTAACCCTCAACCAAAACCTAACCCAAACCCTAATGCTAAACCTAACCCTAACCCTAACCCTAACCCTAACCCTAAACCATACCCAAACCCAAACCCTAACACTAACACTAACCCAAATCCTAACACTAAACCTAAGCCAAACCGAAATCCTAACCCTAACCCTAACCGTAAACCTAACCCAAACTCAAACCCTAACGCTAAACTGAAACCTAACCCGAACCCAAACCCCAAACCTAACACTAACCCTAACCCTAAACCTAACCCTAACCCTAACACTATCCCTAACACAAACCAAACCATAACCGTAACCCTAACCCTAACCCTAACCCACACCGTAACCCGAACCTTAACCCTAATACTAACCATAACACAAACCAAACCTTAACACTAACCCTAACCCTAATCCTAACCTTAACCGAAACCCTAACCCTAACCCTAACCCTAACCCTAAGCCTAAACAAAACCAAACGCTAACCCTAACCCTAACACTAACCCTAACCCAAACCCTAACCCTAAACCTAACCCTAACCCGAACCCAAACTCTAACCCTAACCCAAACCCAAACCCAAAGCCTAACCCGAAACTTAAACGTAATCCTAAACCAAATCCTCACCCTAACCCTCACCCTAACCTTAACCCAAAACCTAAGCCTAAACCTAACCAAAACCCTAAACCTAAGGCAAACCCAAACCCTAAACCTAACCCTAACCCAAACTCAAACCCTAACCGTAACCATAAACGTAACCTTAACCATAACCTTAACCCAAACCATAACTCTAACCCTAACCCTAACACAAACCCTAACCCTAACCCTAACCCTCACCCCTAACCCCCAACCCTAATCCTTACCCTAAACCAAACCCAACCCCTAACCCTAAAACTAACCTTAACCCAAACACTAACCCTAACCCTACCCTAACCCTAACCCCCAAATAAACCTAACCCTAAACTTAACCCTAACTCTAACCCAAACCCAAACCCTAACCCTAAAATGAACCCTAACCCTAACCCAAACCAAACCCTAACCCTAACCCTAACCCTAACCCTAACCCAAAACAAAACCCTAACCCTAACCCTAACCCTAACCCTAACCCTAACCCAAAACCTAACTCTAACCCTAACCCTAACCCTAAACCAAACCCAAACCCTAACACTAACACTAACCCTAACCCTAATCCTAACCCTAACCGTAACCCTAACCCTAACCGTAACCCAAACCCTAACCTTAAACTTAACCCTAAACCAAACCCTAAACCTAAACCTAACTCTAACCCAAACCTAATCCTTAACAGTAACCTTAATCCTAATCCTAACCCTAAGGCTAACCAAAGCCCTAACCCTAACCTTAACCCTAACTCTATCCCTAACACAAACCAAACCCTAACCCTAACCCTAACCATAAACCTAACCCAAACCCAAACCCTAACCAAAACCCTAACCCAAAAACTTACCCTAACCCTAACCCTAACCCAAACCCTAACCCTAAACCTAACCCTAACCCTAACCCTAACCCAAACCCTAACCCTAACCCTAACCCTAACCCAAACCCTAACACTAAACCTAAAGCTAACCCAAACCCTAATGCTAAACCTAACCCTAACCCTAACCCTAACCCTAACCCTAAACCAAACCCAAACCCTAACACTAACACTAACCCAAATCCTAACCCTATACCTAAACCAAATCGAAATCCTAACCCTAACACTAACCATAAACCTAACCCAAACCCAAACCCTAACCCTAAACTGAAACCTAACCCGAACCCAAACCCAAACCCTAACACTAACCCTAAACCTAAATCTAACCCTAACCCTAACCCTAACCCTAACCCTAAATCTAACCCTAACCCAAACCCTAACCCTAACCCAAACTCTAACACTAACCCTAACCCAAACCAAACCCTAACCGTAACGTTAACCCAAACACTATCCCTCACCCTATCCCAAACCCTAACTCTAACCCTCACCCTAACCCAAACCCTAATCCTAACCCTAACCCTAACCCTAACCCAAAACCTAACTCTAACCCTCACCCTAACCCAAACCCTAACCCTAACCCTAACTCAAACCCTAACCCTAACCCTAACCCAAACCCTAACACTAAACCTAAACCTAAACCTAACCCTAACCGTAACCCTAACCCTAACCCTAAGCCTAACCCAAACCCTACCCTTAAACCTAACCCTAAACCAAAATCTAACCCTAAACCTAACTCTAACCCAAAACTAATCCTTAACCGTAACCTTAATCCTAACCCTAACCCTAACCCTAACCCAAGCCCTAACCATAACCCTAAACCTAAGCCTAAACCTAACCATAACCTTAACCATAACCCTAACCCTAACCCTAACCCAGACCAAACCCTAACCCTAACCCTAACACTAACATTATCCCTAACCCAAACCAAACCCTAAGCATAACCCTAACAATAACCCTAACCCATCCCCAAACCCTAACACTAACCCTAACTCTAACCCACACCCTAACCTAACCCTAACACTAACCCTAACCCTAACCAAACCAAACCCTAACCCTAACTTTTACCCTAACCCTAACATAAAGGCTAACCCTAATCCTAACCCTAACCCTAACCCAAACCCTAACCCTAACTCAAACACTAAGCCAAACCCAAAGCCTAACCCTAAACTAAACCGTAACCCTATCCCAAAGCCTAAATCTAACCCTAAACCTAACCCTAAGCAAAACAGGAACCCAAACCCTAACCCTAAACCAAACCCTAACCCAAACCCTAACGATAAAACTAACTCTACCCCTAACATAAAGCAAAAACCTAACCCTAACCCTAACCATAAGCCTAACCCTAATCCAAACCCTAATTCTAACCCTAACCCTAACCCAAACCCGAAACCTAACCCTAACCCAAATACAAATCCTAACCCTAACCCTAACCCTAACCCAAACCAAACCCTAACCAAAACCCAAAAACTAACCCTCACCCGAACGCTAACCTTAACCCTAACCCAAAACCTAACCCTACCCCTCACCTAAACCCTAACACTACAACTAACCCTAACCCTAAACCAAACCCAAACCCTAACCTTAACCCTAATCCAAAAACTAACCCTAACCCTAACAATAACCCTAATCCAAACCCTAACCCTAACCCAAACCCTAAGCCTAAACCTAACCCTAACCCTAACCCTAACCCTAACCCAAACCCTAACCCTAAACCTAAACCTAACCCAAACCCTAATGCTAAACCTAACACTAACCCTAACCCTAACCCTAAACCAAAACCTATCTCTAACCCTAACCCTAACCCTAAACCAAACCCAAACCCTAACCTTAACCCTAATCCAAAAACTAACCCTAACCCTAACCATAACCCTAATCCAAACCCTAACCCTAACCCAAACCCTAAACCTAAACCTAACCCTAACCCTAACCCTAACCCTAACCCAAACCCTAACCCTAAACCTAAACCTAACCCAAACCCTAATGCTAAACCTAACACTACCACTAACCCTAAACCTAACCCTAACCCTAACCCTAACCCAAAACCTAACTCTAACCCTAACCCTAACCCTAAACCAAACCCAAACCCTAACACTAACACTAACCCTAACCCTAATCCTAACCCTAACCGTAACCCTAACCCTAACCGTAACCCAAACCCTAACCTTAAACTTAACCCTAAACCAAACCCTAAACCTAAACCTAACTCTAACCCAAACCTAATCCTTAACAGTAACCTTAATCCTAATCCTAACCCTAAGGCTAACCAAAGCCCTAACCCTAACCTTAACCCTAACTCTATCCCTAACACAAACCAAACCCTAACCCTAACCCTAACCATAAACCTAACCCAAACCCAAACCCTAACCAAAACCCTAACCCAAAAACTTACCCTAACCCTAACCCTAACCCAAACCCTAACCCTAAACCTAACCCTAACCCTAACCCTAACCCAAACCCTAACCCTAACCCTAACCCTAACCCAAACCCTAACACTAAACCTAAAGCTAACCCAAACCCTAATGCTAAACCTAACCCTAACCCTAACCCTAACCCTAACCCTAAACCAAACCCAAACCCTAACACTAACACTAACCCAAATCCTAACCCTATACCTAAACCAAATCGAAATCCTAACCCTAACACTAACCATAAACCTAACCCAAACCCAAACCCTAACCCTAAACTGAAACCTAACCCGAACCCAAACCCAAACCCTAACACTAACCCTAAACCTAAATCTAACCCTAACCCTAACCCTAACCCTAACCCTAAATCTAACCCTAACCCAAACCCTAACCCTAACCCAAACTCTAACACTAACCCTAACCCAAACCAAACCCTAACCGTAACGTTAACCCAAACACTATCCCTCACCCTATCCCAAACCCTAACTCTAACCCTCACCCTAACCCAAACCCTAATCCTAACCCTAACCCTAACCCTAACCCAAAACCTAACTCTAACCCTCACCCTAACCCAAACCCTAACCCTAACCCTAACTCAAACCCTAACCCTAACCCTAACCCAAACCCTAACACTAAACCTAAACCTAAACCTAACCCTAACCGTAACCCTAACCCTAACCCTAAGCCTAACCCAAACCCTACCCTTAAACCTAACCCTAAACCAAAATCTAACCCTAAACCTAACTCTAACCCAAAACTAATCCTTAACCGTAACCTTAATCCTAACCCTAACCCTAACCCTAACCCAAGCCCTAACCATAACCCTAAACCTAAGCCTAAACCTAACCATAACCTTAACCATAACCCTAACCCTAACCCTAACCCAGACCAAACCCTAACCCTAACCCTAACACTAACATTATCCCTAACCCAAACCAAACCCTAAGCATAACCCTAACAATAACCCTAACCCATCCCCAAACCCTAACACTAACCCTAACTCTAACCCACACCCTAACCTAACCCTAACACTAACCCTAACCCTAACCAAACCAAACCCTAACCCTAACTTTTACCCTAACCCTAACATAAAGGCTAACCCTAATCCTAACCCTAACCCTAACCCAAACCCTAACCCTAACTCAAACACTAAGCCAAACCCAAAGCCTAACCCTAAACTAAACCGTAACCCTATCCCAAAGCCTAAATCTAACCCTAAACCTAACCCTAAGCAAAACACGAACCCAAACCCTAACCCTAAACCAAACCCTAACCCAAACCCTAACGATAAAACTAACTCTACACCTAACATAAACCAAAAACCTAACCCTAACCCTAACCATAACCCTAACCCTAATCCAAACCCTAATTCTAACCCTAACCCTAACCCAAACCCGAAACCTAACCCTAACCCAAATACAAATCCTAACCCTAACCCTAACCCTAACCCAAACCAAACCCTAACCAAAACCCAAAAACTAACCCTCACCCGAACGCTAACCTTAACCCTAACCCAAAACCTAACCCTACCCCTCACCTAAACCCTAACACTACAACTAACCCTAACCCTAAACCAAACCCAAACCCTAACCTTAACCCTAATCCAAAAACTAACCCTAACCCTAACCATAACCCTAATCCAAACCCTAACCCTAACCCAAACCCTAACCCTAAACCTAACCCTAACCCTAACCCTAACCCTAACCCAAACCCTAACCCTAAACCTAAACCTAACCCAAACCCTAATGCTAAACCTAACACTAACCCTAACCCTAACCCTAAACCAAAACCTATCTCTAACCCTAACCCTAACCCTAAACCAAACCCAAACCCTAACACTAACACTAACCCTAGCACTAAACCTAACCCTAATCCTAACCCTAACCGTAATCCTAACCCTAACCCTAACCCAAACCCTAACCTTAAACTTAACCCTAAACCAATCCCTAACCCTAAAACTAACTCTAACCCAAACCTATTCCTTAACCGTAACCTTAATCCTAAACCTAACCCTAAGGCTAACCCAAGCCCTAACCCTAACCTTAACCCTTACCCTATCCCTAACACTAAACAAAACACTAACCCTAACCCTAACCATAAACCTAACCCAAACCAAACCCTAACCCAAAAACTTACCCTAACCCTAACCCTAACCCAAACCCTAACCTTAAACCTAACCCTAAACCAAACACTAACCCTAAACCTAACTGTAACCCAAACTTATTCCTTAACCATAACCTGAATCCTAACCCTAACCCTAAACCTAACCCAAGCCCTAACCCTAACCCTAAACCTAACCCAAACCCAAACCCTAACCCAAACCCTAACACTAATCCTAACCCTAACCCTAACCCTAATCCAAACCAAACCCTAACCCTAACCCTAACCCTAACCCTAACCCTAACCCTAAATCAAACCCTAACCCTAACTCTAACACTAACCCAAAACCAAAGCCTAACCCTAAACTAAACCGTAACCCTTACCTTAACCCTAAACCTTACTCTGAACTTAACATAAACCAAAAACCTAACCCTAACCCTAAAACTAACCCAAACCCTAACCCTAACCCAAACCCGAAACCTAACCCTAACCCAAATACAAACCCTAACACTAACCCTAACCCTGACCCAAACCAAACCCTAACCCTAACCTTAACGCTAATCCTAACCCTATCCCAAACCCAAACACTAACGCGAACCCGAACTCTAACCTTCACCCTAACCCAAAACCTAACCCTAACCCTCACCTAAACCCTAACACTACCACTAACCCTAACTCTAAACCAAACCCAAACCCTAAACTTAACCCTAACCCAAACACTAACCCTAACCCTAACCCTAATCCAAACCCTAAACCTAACCCAAACCCTAACCCTAAACCTAACCCTAACCCTAACCCTAACCCAAACACTAACCCTAACCCTAACCGTAACCCAAACCCTAACCCTCAACCAAAACCTAACCCAAACCCTAATGCTAAACCTAACCCTAACCCTAACCCTAACCCTAACCCTAAACCAAACCCAAACCCTAACACTAACACTAACCCAAATCCTAACACTAAACCTAAACCAAACCGAAACCCTAACCCTAACCCTAACCGTAAACCTAACCCAAACCCAAACCCTAACGCTAAACTGAAACCTAACCCGAACCCAAACCCCAAACCTAACAATAACCCTAACCCTAAACCTAACCCTAACCCTAACACTATCCCTAACACAAACCAAACCATAACCGTAACCCTAACCCTAACCCTAACCCTAACCCACACCGTAACCCGAACCTTAACCCTAATACTAACCATAACCCAAACCAAACCTTAACACTAACCCTAACCCTAATCCTAACCCTAACCGAAACCCTAACCCTAACCCTAACCCTAACCCTAAGCCTAAACAAAACCAATTCTAACCCTAACCCTAACACTAACCCTAACCCAAACCCTAACCCTAAACCTAACCCTAACCCTAACCCAAACTCTAACCCTAGCCAAACCCAAACCCAAAGCCTAACCCGAAACTTAACCGTAATCCTAAACCAAATCCTCACCTTAACCCTCACCCTAACCTTAACCCAAAACCTAACCCTAAACCTAACCAAAACCCTAAACCTAAGGCAAACCCAAACCCTAAACCTAACCCTAACCCAAACTCAAAACCTAACAGTAACCATAAACATAACCTTAACCATAACCTTAACCCAAACCATAACTCTAACCCTAACCCTAACACAAACCCTAACCCTAACCCTAACCCTCACACCTAACCCCCAACCCTAATCCTTACCCTAAACCAAACCCAACCCCTAACCCTAAAACTAACCTTAACCCAAACACTAACCCTAACCCTACCCTAACCCTAACCCACAAATAAACCTAACCCTAAACTTAACCCTAACTCTAACCCAAACCCAAACCCTAACCCTAAAATGAACCCTAACCCTAACCCAAACCAAACCCTAACCCTAACCCTAACCCTAACCCTAACCCAAAACAAAACCCTAACCCTAACCCTAACCCTAACCCTAACCCTAACCCAAAACCTAACTCTAACCCTAACCCTAACCCTAAACCAAACCCAAACCCTAACACTAACACTAACCCTAACCCTAATCCTAACCCTAACCGTAACCCTAACCCTAACCGTAACCCAAACCCTAACCTTAAACTTAACCCTAAACCAAACCCTAAACCTAAACCTAACTCTAACCCAAACCTAATCCTTAACAGTAACCTTAATCCTAAACCTAACCCTAAGGCCAACCAAAGCCCTAACCCTAACCTTAACCCTAACTCTATCCCTAACACAAACCAAACCCTAACCCTAACCCTAACCATAAACCTAACCCAAACCCAAACCCTAACCAAAACCCTAACCCAAAAACTTACCCTAACCCTAACCCTAACCCAAACCCTAACCCTAAACCTAACCCTAACCCTAACCCTAACCCAAACCCTAACCCTAACCCTAACCCTAACCCAAACCCTAACACTAAACCTAAAGCTAACCCAAACCCTAATGCTAAACCTAACCCTAACCCTAACCCTAACCCTAACCCTAAACCAAACCCAAACCCTAACACTAACACTAACCCAAATCCTAACCCTATACCTAAACCAAATCGAAATCCTAACCCTAACACTAACCATAAACCTAACCCAAACCCTAACCCTAACCCTAAACTGAAACCTAACCCGAACCCAAACCCAAACCCTAACACTAACCCTAAACCTAAATCTAACCCTAACCCTAACCCTAACCCTAACCCTAAATCTAACCCTAACCCAAACCCTAACCCTAACCCAAACTCTAACACTAACCCTAACCCAAACCAAACCCTAACCGTAACGTTAACCCAAACACTATCCCTCACCCTATCCCAAACCCTAACTCTAACCCTCACCCTAACCCAAACCCTAATCCTAACCCTAACCCTAACCCTAACCCAAAACCTAACTCTAACCCTCACCCTAACCCAAACCCTAACCCTAACCCTAACTCAAACCCTAACCCTAACCCTAACCCAAAACCTAACACTAAACCTAAACCTAAACCTAACCCTAACCGTAACCCTAACCCTAACCCTAAGCCTAACCCAAACCCTACCCTTAAACCTAACCCTAAACCAAAATCTAACCCTAAACCTAACTCTAACCAAAAACTAATCCTTAACCGTAACCTTAAACCTAACCATAACCCTAACCCTAACCCAAGCCCTAACCATAACCCTAAACCTAAGCCTAAACCTAACCCTAACCTTAACCATAACCCTAACCCTAACCCTAACCCAGACCAAACCCTAACCCTAACCCTAACACTAACATTATCCCTAACCCAAACCAAACCCTAAGCATAACCCTAACCCTAACACTAACCCATCCCCAAACCCTAACACTAACCCTAACCCTAACCCACACCCTAACCTAACCCTAACACTAACCCTAACCCTAACCAAACCAAACCCTAACCCTAACTTTTACCCTAACCCTAACATAAAGGCTAACCCTAATCCAAACCCTAACCCTAACCCTAACCCAAACCAAACCCTAACCCTAAACCTAACCCCAAACCTAACCCTAACCCTAACGCAAACCCTAACCCTAACTCCAACACTAAGCCAAACCCAAAGCCTAACCCTAAACTAAACCGTAACCCTATCCCAAAGCCTAAATCTAACCCTAAACCTAACCCTAAGCAAAACACGAACCCAAACCCTAACCCTAAACCAAACCCTAACCCAAACCCTAACGATAAAACTAACTCTACCCCTAACATAAACCAAAAACCTAACGCTAACCCTAACCCTAACCCTAACCCTAACCCTAACCCTAATCCAAACCCTAACTCTAACCCTAACCCTAACCCAAACCCGAAACCTAACCCTAACCCAAATACAAATCCTAACCCTAACCCTAACCCTAACCCAAACCAAACCCTAACCCTAAACCTAACCCTAATCCTAACCCTAACCCTAACGCAAACCCTAACCCTAACTCAAACACTAAGCCAAACCCAAAGCCTAACCCTAAACTAAACCGTAACCCTATCCCTAAGCCTAAATCTAACCCTAAACCTAACCCTAAGCAAAACACGAACCCAAACCCTAACCCTAAACCAAACCCTAACCCAAACCCTAACGATAAAACTAACTCTACCCCTAACATAAACCAAAAAACTAACCCTAACCCTAACCCTAACCCTAACCCTAACCCTAACCCTAATCCAAACCCTAACACTAACCCTAACCCTAACCCAAACCCGAAACCTAACCCTAACCCAAATACAAATCCTAACCCTAACCCTAACCCTAACCCAAACCAAACCCTAACCCAAACCCAAAAACTAACCCTCACCCGAACACTAACCTTAACCCTAACCCAAAACCTAACCCTAACCCTCACCCAAACCCTAACACTACAACTAACCCTAACCCTAAACCAAACCCAAACCCTAACCTTAACCCTAAACCAAAAACTAACCCTAACCCTAACCCTAACCCTAATCCAAACCCTAACCCTAACCCAAACCCTAACCCTAAACCTAACCCTAACCCTAACCCTAACCCTAACCCTAACCCAAACCCTAACCCTAAACCTAAACCTAACCCAAACCCTAATGTTAAACCTAACCCTAACCCTAACCCTAACCCTAAACCAAAACCTAACTCTAACCCTAACCCTAACCCTAAACCAAACCCAAACCCTAACACTACCACTAACCCTAGCACTAAACCTAACCCTAATCCTAACCCTAACCGTAATCCTAACCCTAACTCTAACCCAAACCCTAACCTTAAACTTAACCCTAAACCAATCTCTAACCCTAAAACTAACTCTAACCCAAACCTATTCCTTAACCGTAACCTTAATCCTAACCCTAAACCTAAGGCTAACCCAAGCCCTAACCCTAACCTTAACCCTTACCTTATCCCTAACACAAACCAAACCCTAACCCTAACCCTAACCATAAACCTAACCCAAACCCAAACCCTAACCCAAAAACTTACCTATCCCTAAACCTAACCCAAAACCTAACCTTAAACCTAACCCTAAACCAAACACTAACCCTAAACCTAACTGTAACCCAAACCTATTCCTTAACCATAACCTTAATCCTAACCCTAACCAAAACCCTAACCCTAACCCTAACCCTAACCCAAACCCTAACCCTAAACCTAAACCTAACCCAAACCCTAATGCTAAACCTAACCCTAACCGTAACCCTAACCCAAGCCCTAACCCTAACCCTAAACCTAACCCTAAACCTAACCCAAACCCAAACCCTCACCCAAACCGTAACTCTAATCCTTACCCTAACCCTAACCCTAATCCAAACCAAACCCTAACCCTAACCCTAAACCTAACCCTAACCCTAACCCTAACCCTAACCCTAAATCAAACCCTAACCCTAACTCTAACACTAACCCAAAACCAAAGCCTAACCCTAAAGTAAACCGTTACCCTAAACTTAACCCTAAACCTTACTCTGACCTTAACATAAACCAAAAACCTAACCCTAACCCTAAATCTAACCCAAACCCTAACCCTAACCCAAACCCGAAACCTAATCCTAACTCAAATACAAAACCTAACCCTAACCCTAACTCTGACCCAAACCAAACCCTAACCCTAACCCTAACGCTAATCCTAACCCTATCCCAAACCCAAACACTAACGCGAACCCGAACTCTAACCTTCACCCTAACCCAAAACCTAACCCTAACCCTCACCCAAACCCTAACACTACCAATAACCCTAACTCTAAACCAAACCCAAACCCTAAACTTAACCCTAACCCAAACACTAACCCTAACCCTAACCCTAATCCAAACCCTAACCCTAACCCAAACCCTAACCCTAAACCTAACCCTAACCCTAACCCTAACCCAAACACTAACCCTAACCCTAACCCTAACCCAAACCCTAACCCTAAACCAAAACCTAACCCAAACCCTAATGCTAAACCTAACCCTAACCCTAACCCTAACCCTAACCCTAAACCAAACCCAAACCCTAACACTAACACTAACCCAAATCCTAACACTAAACCTAAACCAAACCGAAATCCTAACCCTAACCCTAACCATAAACCTAACCCAAACCCAAACCCTAACCCTAAACTGAAAACTAACCCGAACCCAAACCCCAACCCTAACACTAACCCTAACCCTAAACCTAACCCTAACCCTAACACTATCCCTAACACAAACCAAACCATAACCGTAACCCTAACCCTAACCCTAACCCATACCGAAACCCGAACCTTAACCCTAATACTACCCATAACCCAAACCAAACCTTAACACTAACCCTAACCCTAATCCTAACCCTAACCGAAAACCTAACCCTAAACCTAACCCTAACCCTAACCCAAACTCTAACCCTAACCCAAACCCAAACCCAAAGACTAACCCGAAACTTAACCGTAATCCTAAACCAAATCCTCACCCTAACCCTCACCCTAACCTTAACCCAAAACCTAACCCTAAACCTAACCAAAACCCTAAACCTAAGGCAAACCCAAACCCTAAACCTAACCCTAACCCAAACTCAAACCCTAACCGTAACCATAAACGTAACCTTAACCCTAACCTTACCCCAAACCATAACTCTAACCCTAACCCTAACACAAACCCTAACCCTAACCCTAACCCTCACCCCTAACCCCCAACTCTAATCCTTACCCTAAACCAAACCCAACCCCTAACCCTAAAACTAACCTTAACCCAAACACTAACCCTAACCCTACCCTAACCCTAACCCCCAAATAAACCTAACCCTAAACTTAACCCTAACTCTAACCCAAACCCAAACCCTAACCCTAAAATGAACCCTAACCCTAACCCAAACCCTAACCCTAACACTAACCCTAACCCTAAACCTAACCCTAACCCTAACCCTAACCCAAACCAAACCCTAACCCTAACCCTAACCCTAACCCTAACTCAAAACAAAACCCTAACCCTAACCCTAACCCTAACCCTAGCCCTAACCCAAAACCTAACTCTAACCCTAACCCTAACCCTAAACCAAACCCAAACCCTAACACTAACACTAACCCTAACCCTAATCCTAACCCTAACCGTAACCCTAACCCTAACCGTAACCCAAACCCTAACCTTAAACTTAACCCTAAACCAAACCCTAACCGTAAACCTAACTCTAACCCAAACCTAATCCTTAACAGTAACCTTAATCCTAACCCTAACCCTAAGGCTAACCCAAGCCCTAACCCTAACCTTAACCCTAACCCTATTCCTAACACAAACCAAACCCTAACCCTAACCCTAACCATAAACCTAACCCAAACCCAAACGCTAACCAAAACCCTAACCCAAAAACTTACCCTAACCCTAACCCTAACCCAAATCCAAACCCTTTCCCTAACCCTAACCCTAACCCTAACCCAAACCCTAACCCTAAACCTAAACCTAACCCAAACCCTAATGCTAAACCTAACCCTAACCCTAACCCGAACCCTAAACCAAACCCAAACCCTAACACTAACACTAACCCAAATCCTAACCCTATACCTAAACCAAATCGAAATCCTAACCCTATCACTAACCGTAAACCTAACCGAAACCCAAACCCTAACCCTAAACTGAAACCTAACCCGAACCCAAACCCAAACCCTAACACTAACCCTAAACCTAAATCTAACCCTAACCCTAACCCTAACCCTAACCCTAAATCTAACCCTAACCCAAACCCTAACCCTAACCCAAACTCTAACACTAACCCTAACCCAAATCAAACCCTAACCGTAACGATAACCCAAACACTATCCCTCACCCTATCCCAAACCCTAACTCTAACCCTCACCCTAACCCAAAACCTAATCCTAACCCTAAACCTAACCCTAACCCAAACCCTAACCCTAACCCTAACTCAAACCCTAACCCTAACCCTAACCCAAACCCTAACACTAAACCTAAACCTAACCCTAAACCTAACCGTAACCCTAACCCTAACCCTAAGCCTAACCCAAACCCTACCCTTAAACCTAACCCTAAACCAAAATCTATCCCTAAACCTAACTCAAACCCAAAACTAATCCTTAACCGTAACCTTAATCCTAACCCTAACCCTAACCCTAACCCAAGCCCTAACCATAACCCTAAACCTAAGCCTAAACCTAACCCTAACCTTAACCATAACCCTAACCCTAACCCTAACCCTAACCCAGACCAAACCCTAACCCTAACCCTAACACTAACATTATCCCTAACCCAAACCAAACCCTAAGCATAACCCTAACCCTAACCCTAACCCATACCCAAACCCTAACACTAACCCTTACCCTAACCCACACCCTAACCCTAACCGTAACTCTAACCCTAACCCTAACCAAACCAAACCCTAACCCTAACTTTTACCCTAACCCTAACATAAAGGCTAACCCTAATCCTAACCCTAACCCTAACCCTAACCCAAACCAAACCCTAACCCTAACCCTAACCCTAATCCTAACCCTAACCCTAACCCAAACCCTAACCCTAACTCCACTAAGCCAAACCCAAAGCCTAACCCTAAAATAACCGAACCCTATAGCAAAGCCTAAATCTAATCCTAAACCTAACCCTAAGCAAAACACGAACCCAAACCCTAACCCTAAACCAAACCCTAGCCCAAACCCTAACGATAAAACTAACTCTACCCCTAACATAAACCAAAAACCTAACCCTAACCCTAACCCTAACCCTAACCCTAACCCTAATCCAAACCCTAACTCTAACCCTAACCCTAACCCAAACCCGAAACCTAACCCTAACCCAAATACAAACCCTAACCCTAACCCTAACCCTAACCCAAACCAAACCCTAACCCAAACCCAAACACTAACCCTCACCCGAAACCTAACCTTAACCCTAACCCAAAACCTAACCCTAACCCTCACCCAAACCCTAACACTACAACTAACCCTAACCCTAAACCAAACCCAAACCCTAACCTTAACCCTAATCCAAACACTAACCCTAACCCTAACCCTAATCCAAACCCTAACCCTAACCCAAACCCTAAAGCTAAACCTAACCCTAACCCTAACCCTAACCCTAACCCAAACCCTAACCCTAAACCTAAACCTAACCCAAACCCTAATAATAAACCTAACCCTAACCCTAACCCTAAACCTAACCGAAAACCTATCTCTAACCCTAACCCTAACCCTAAACCAAACCCAAACCCTAACACTAACACTAACCCTAGCACTAAACCTAACCCTAATCCTAACCCTAACCGTAACCCTAACCCTAACCCTAACCCAAACCCTAACCTTAAACTTAACCCTAAACCAATCCCTAACCCTAAACCTAACTCTAACCCAAACCTATTCCTTAACCGTAACCTTAATCCTAACCCTAAACCTAAGGCTAACCCAAGCCCTAACCCTAACCTTAACCCTAACCCTATCCGTAACTCAAACCAAAACCTAACCCTAACCCTAACCATAAACCTAACCCAAACCCAAACCGTAACCCAAACCCTAACCCAAACCCTAACCCAAAAACTTACCCTAACCCTAACCCAAACCCAAACCCTAACCCTAAACTGAAACCAAACCCGAACCCAAACCCCAACCCTAACACTAACCCTAACCCTAAATCTAACCCTAACCCTAACCCCAACCATAACCCTAAATCTAACCCTAACCCAAACCCTAACCCTAACCCAAACTCTAACACTAACCCTAACCCAAACCAAACCCTAACCGTAAAGATAACCCAAACACTAACCCTCACCCTAACCCAAACCCTAACTCTAACCCTCACCCTAACCCAAACCCTAATCCTAACCCTAACCCTAACCCTAACGCAAAACCTAACTCTAACCCTCACCCTAACCCAAACCCTAACCCTAACCCTAACTCAAACCCTAACCCTAACCCTAACCCAAACCCTAACACTAAACCTAAACCTAACCCTAACCCTAAATGTAACCCTAACCCTAACCCTAAGCCTAACCCAAACCCTACCCTTAAACCTAACCCTAAACCAAAATCTAACCCTAAACCTAACTCTAACCCAAACCTAATCCTTAACCGTAACCTTAATCCTAACCCTAACCCTAACCCTAACCCAAGCCCTAACCATAACCCTAAACCTAAGCCTAAACCTAACCCTAACCTTAACCATAACCCTAACCCTAACCCTAACCCAGACCAAACCCTAACCCTAACCCCAACACTAACATTATCCCTAACTCAAACCAAACCCTAACCATAAACCTAACCCTAACCCTAACCCATACCCAAATCCTAACACTAACCCTAACCCTAACCGAAACCAAACCCTAACCCTAACCCTAAACCTAATCCTAACCCTAACCTTAAACCTAATCCAAACACTAACCCTAACCCTAATCCAAACCCTAACCCTAACCCAAACCCTAAAGCTAAACCTAACCCTAACCCTAACCCTAAACCTAACCCTAACCCAAACCCTAACCCTAAACCTAACCCAAACCCTAATACTAAACCTAACCCTAATCCTAACACTAACCCTAACACTAACCCTAACCCTAACCCAAACCCTAACCTTAAACCTAACCCTAAACCAAAATCTAACCCTAAACCTAACTCTAACCCAAACCTAATCCTTAACCGTAACCTTAATCCTAACCCTAACCCTAAGGCTAACCCAAGCCCTACCACTACCCTTACCCCTAACCCTATCCCTAACACAAACCAAAACCTAACCCTAACCCTAACCATAAACCTAACCCAAACCCAAACCGTAACCCAAACCCTAACCCAAACCCTAACCCAAAAACTTACCCGAACCCTAACCCTAACCCAAACCCTAACCTTAAACCTAACACTAAACCAAACACTAACCCTATACCTAACTCTACCCCAAACCTATTCCTTAACCATAACCTTAATCCTAACCCTAACCCTAACCCTAACCCAAGCCCTAACCCTAACCCTAAACCTAACCCAAACCCAAACCCTAACTCTAATCCTAACCCTAACCCTAACCCTAATCCAAACCAAACCCTAACCCTAACCCTAACCCTAACCCTAACCCTAACCCTAACCCTAAATCAAACCCTAACCCTAACTCTAACACTAACCCAAACCCAAAGCCTAACCCTAAACTAAACCGTAACCCTAACCCAAACCCTAAATCTAACCCTAAACCTAACCCTAACCAAAACCCGAACCCAAACCCGAACACTAAACCAAACCCTAACCCAAACCTTAACGCTAAACCTTACTCTGACCTTAACATAAACCAAAAACCTAACCCTAACCCTAAAACTAACCCAAACCCTAACCCTAACCCTAACCCAAACCCTAATTCTAACCCTAACCCTAACCCACACCCGAAACCTTACCCTAACCCAATACAAACCCTAACCCCAACCCGAACCCTGACCCAAACCAAACCCTAAACCTAACCCTAAACCTAACCCCAACCCTAACCCTATAAAAAACCAAAACACTAACGCGAACCCGAACTCTAACCTTCACCCTAACCCAAAACCTAACCCTAACCCTCACCAAACCCTAACACTACCACTAACCCTAACCCAAAACCAAACCCAAACTTAACCCTAACCCAAACACTAACCCTAACCCTAACCCTAATCCAAACCCTAACCCTAACCCAAACCCTAACCCTAAACCTAACCCTAACCATAACCCTAACCCAAACCCTAACCCTAACCCTAACCCTAACCCAAACCCTAACCCTAAACCTAAACCTAACCCAAACCCTAATGCTAAACCTAACCCTAACCGTAACCCTAACCCAAGCCCTAACCCTAACCCTAAACCTAACCCTACACCTAACCCAAACCCAAACCCTCACCCCAACCCTCACTCTAATCCTACCCCTAACCCTAACCCTAATCCAAACCAAAACCTAACCCTAACCCTAACCCTAACCCTAACCCTAACCCTAACCCTAAATCAAACCCTAACCCTAACGCTAACACTAACCCAAACCCAAAGCCTAACCCTAAACTAAACCTTAACCCTAACCCAAACCCTAAATCTAACCCTAAACCTAACCCTAACCAAAACCCGAACCCAAACCCGAACACTAAACCAAACCCTAACCCAAACCTTAACGCTAAACCTTACTCTGATCTTAACATAAACCAAAAACCTAACCCTAACCCTAAAACTAACCCAAACCCTAACCCTAACCCTAACTCAAACCCTAATTCTAACCCTAACCCTAACCCAAACCCGAAAACTAACCCTAACCCAAATACAAACCCTAACCCTAACCCTAACCCTGACCCAAACCAAACCCTAACCCTAACCCTAACCCTAACCCTAACCCTATAACAAACCCAAACACTAACGCGAACCCGAACTCTAACCTTCACCCTAACCCAAAACCTAACCCTAACCCTCACCAAACCCTAACACTACCACTAACCCTAACCCAAAACCAAACCCAAACTTAACCCTAACCCAAACACTAACCCTAACCCTAACCCTAATCCAAACCCTAACCCTAACCCAAACCCTAACCCTAAACCTAACCTTAACCATAACCCTAACCCAAACCCTAACCCTAACCCTAACCCTAACCCAAACCCTAACCCTAAACCTAAACCTAACCCAAAACCAAATGCTAAACCTAACCCTAACCCTAACCCTAACCCTAACCCTAACCCTAAACCAAACCCAAACCCTAACACTAACACTAACCCAAATGCTAACCCTAAACCTAAACCAAACCGAAATCCTAACCCTAACCCTAACCGTAAACCTAACCCAAACCCAAAACCTAACCCTAAACTGAAACCTAACCCGAACCCAAACCCCAACCCTAATACTAACCCTAACCCTAAACCTAACCCTAACCCTAACACTATCCCTAACACAAACCAAACCATAACCGTAACCCTAACCCTACCCCAAACCAAACCCTAACCCTAACCCTAACGCTAACCCTAACCCTAACCCAAACCCAAACACTAACCCGAAATATAACCCTATCCCTAAACCAAAACCTAACCCTAACTCTAACCCTAACCCTAACCCAAACACTAACTCTAAACCTAACGCTAACCCAAACCCTAAACCTAACCCTGACCCAAACCCTAAAACTAACCCAAACCCAAACCAAAAACCTATCTCTAAACCGAAACCTAACAGTAACCCTAACCTTAACACACACCCTAACCCTAACACAAAACCTAACCCTAAACCTAAGCCTAACCCCTAAGCCCTAACCCTAACCCTTTCCCTAAACCAAACCCTAACCCTAACACTAACCTTAACCCAACACTAACCCTAACCAAACCAAACCAAACCCTAACCCTAACCCTAACCCTAACGCTAACCCAAACCCTAACACTAACCCTAACCCTAACCCTAAACCAAACCCAAACCCTAACACTACCACTAAAACTAATCCTAACCCTAAACCTAAACTAAACCCTAACCCTAACCCTAACCCTAACCCTAGCCCTAACCCAAAACCTAACTCTAACCCTAACCCTAACCCTAAACCAAACCCAAACCCCAACACTAACACTAACGCTAACCCTAATCCTAACCCTAACCGTAACCCTAACCCTAACCGTAACCCAAACCCTAACCTTAAACTTAACCCTAAACCAAACCCTAACCGTAAACCTAACTCTAACCCAAACCTAATCCTTAACAGTAACCTTAATCCTAACCCTAACCCTAAGGCTAACCCAAGCCCTAACCCTAACCTTAACCCTAACCCTATTCCTAACACAAACCAAACCCTAACCCTAACCCTAACCATAAACCTAACCCAAACCCAAACGCTAACCAAAACCCTAACGCAAAAACTTACCCTAACCCTAACCCTAACCCAAATCCAAACCCTTTCCCTAACCCTAACCCTAACCCTAACCCAAACCCTAACCCTAAACCTAAACCTAACCCAAACCCTAATGCTAAACCTAACCCTAACCCTAACCCGAACCCTAAACCAAACCCAAACCCTAACACTAACACTAACCCAAATCCTAACCCTATACCTAAACCAAATCGAAATCCTAACCCTAACACTAACCGTAAACCTAACCCGAACCCAAACCCAAACCCTAACACTAACCCTAAACCTAAATCTAACCCTAACCCTAACCCTAACCCTAACCCTAAATCTAACCCTAACCCAAACCCTAACCCTAACCCAAACTCTAACACTAACCCTAACCCAAATCAAACCCTAACCGTAACGATAACCCAAACACTATCCCTCACCCTATCCCAAACCCTAACTCTAACCCTCACCCTAACCCAAAACCTAATCCTAACCCTAAACCTAACCCTAACCCAAAACCTAACTCTAACCCTCACCCTAACCCAAACCCTAACCCTAACCCTAACTCAAACCCTAACCCTAACCCTAACCCAAACCCTAACACTAAACCTAAACCTAACCCTAAACCTAACCGTAACCCTAACCCTAACCCTAAGCCTAACCCAAACGCTACCGTTAAACCTAACCCTAAACCAAAATCTATCCCTAAACCTAACTCAAACCCAAAACTAATCCTTAACCGTAACCTTAATCCTAACCCTAACCCTAACCCTAACCCAAGCCCTAACCATAACCCTAAACCTAAGCCTAAACCTAACCCTAACCTTAACCATAACCCTAACCCTAACCCTAACCCTAACCCAGACCAAACCCTAACCCTAACCCTAACACTAACATTATCCCTAACCCAAACCAAACCCTAAGCATAACCCTAACCCTAACCCTAACCCATACCCAAACCCTAACACTAACCCTTACCCTAACCCACACCCTAACCCTAACCGTAACTCTAACCCTAACCCTAACCAAACCAAACCCTAACCCTAACTTTTACCCTAACCCTAACATAAAGGCTAACCCTAATCCTAACCCTAACCCTAACCCTAACCCAAACCAAACCCTAACCCTAACACTAACCCTAATCCTAACCCTAACCCTAACCCAAACCCTAACCCTAACTCCACTAAGCCAAACCCAAAGCCTAACCCTAAAATAACCGAACCCTATAGCAAAGCCTAAATCTAATCCTAAACCTAACCCTAAGCAAAACACGAACCCAAACCCTAACCCTAAACCAAACCCTAGCCCAAACCCTAACGATAAAACTAACTCTACCCCTAACATAAACCAAAAACCTAACCCTAACCCTAACCCTAACCCTAACCCTAACCCTAATCCAAACCCTAACTCTAACCCTAACCCTAACCCAAACCCGAAACCTAACCCTAACCCAAATACAAACCCTAACCCTAACCCTAACCCTAACCCAAACCAAACCCTAACCCAAACCCAAACACTAACCCTCACCCGAAACCTAACCTTAACCCTAACCCAAAACCTAACCCTAACCCTCACCCAAACCCTAACACTACAACTAACCCTAACCCTAAACCAAACCCAAACCCTAACCTTAACCCTAATCCAAACACTAACCCTAACCCTAACCCTAATCCAAACCCTAACCCTAACCCAAACCCTAAAGCTAACCCTAACCCTAACCCTAACCCTAACCCTAACCCAAACCCTAACCCTAAACCTAAACCTAACCCAAACCCTAATAATAAACCTAACCCTAACCCTAACCCTAAACCTAACCGAAAACCTAACTCTAACCCTAACCCTAACCCTAAACCAAACCCAAACCCTAACACTAACACTAACCCTAGCACTAAACCTAACCCTAATCCTAACCCTAACCGTAACCCTAACCCTAACCCTAACCCAAACCCTAACCTTAAACTTAACCCTAAACCAATCCCTAACCCTAAACCTAACTCTAACCCAAACCTATTCCTTAACCGTAACCTTAATCCTAACCCTAAACCTAAGGCTAACCCAAGCCCTAACCCTAACCTTAACCCTAACCCTATCCCTAACTCAAACCAAAACCTAACCCTAACCCTAACCATAAACCTAACCCAAAACCAAACCGTAACCCAAACCCTAACCCAAACCCTAACCCAAAAACTTACCCTAACCCTAACCCAAACCCAAACCCTAACCCTAAACTGAAACCAAACCCGAACCCAAACCCCAACCCTAACACTAACCCTAACCCTAAATCTAACCCTAACCCTAACCCCAACCATAACCCTAAATCTAACCCTAACCCAAACCCTAACCCTAACCCAAACTCTAACACTAACCCTAACCCAAACCAAACCCTAACCGTAAAGATAACCCAAACACTAACCCTCACGCTAACCCAAACCCTAACTCTAACCCTCACCCTAACCCAAACCCTAATCCTAACCCTAACCCTAACCCTAACGCAAAACCTAACTCTAACCCTCACCCTAACCCAAACCCTAACCCTAACCCTAACTCAAACCCTAACCCTAACCCTAACCCAAACCCTAACACTAAACCTAAACCTAACCCTAACCCTAAATGTAACCCTAACCCTAACCCTAAGCCTAACCCAAACCCTACCCTTAAACCTAACCCTAAAACAAAATCTAACCCTAAACCTAACTCTAACCCAAACCTAATCCTTAACCGTAACCTTAA
>CM069530.1:780000-787500 GCA_035773235.1 Eospalax fontanierii | reverse complement strand
TAACCCTAACCCTAAACCAAACCCAAACCCTAACACTAACACTAACACTAACCCTAACCCTAATCCTAACCCTAACCGTAACCCTAACCCTAACCCAAACCCTAAATTTAAACTTAACCCTAAACCAAACCCTAACCCTAAACCTAACTCTAACCCAAACCTAATCCTTAACCGTAACCTTAATCCTAACCCCAACCCTAAGGCTAACCCAAGCCCTAACGCTAACCTTAATCCTAACCCTATCCCTAACACAAACCAAACCCTAACCCTAACCCTAACCGTAAACCTAACCCAAACCCAAACCCTAACCCAAACCCTAACACAAACCCTAACTCAAAAACTTACCCTAACCCTAACCCTAACCCAAAACCTAACCCTATACCTAACCCCAACCCTAACCCTAACCCTAACCCTAACCCAAACCCTAACCCTAAACCTAAACCTAACCCAAACCCTAATGCTAAACCTAACCCTAACCCTAACCCTAACCGTACCCCTAACCCTAACCCTAAGCCTAACCCAAACACTACCCTTAAACCTAACCCTAAACAAACCCCTAACCCTAAACCTAACTCTAACCCAAACCTAATCCTTAACCGTAACCTTAATCCTAACCCTAACCCTAACCCAAGCCCTAACCCGAACCCTAAACCTAACCCAAACCCAAACCCTAAACCAAACACTAAGCCTAACCCTAACTCAAACACTTACCCTAACCATAATCCTAACCCTAACCCAAACCCTAACTCTAACCCTAACCCAAACCCTAACACTAAACCTAACCCTAACCCTAACCCTAACCGTAACCCTAACCCTAATCCTAAGCCTAACCCAAACCCTACCCTTAAACCTAACCCTAAACCAAAATCTAACCCTAAACCTAACTCTAACCCAAACCTAATCCTTAACCGTAACCTTAATCCTAACCCTAACCCTAACCCTAACCCAAGCACTAACCATAACCCTAAACCTAAGCCTAAACCTAACCCTAACCTTAACCATAACCCTAACCCTAACCCTAACCCAGACCAAACCCTAACCCTAACCCTAACACTAACATTATCCCTAACCCAAATCAAACCCTAACCATAACCCTAACCCTAACCCTAACCCATACCCAAATCCTAACACTAACCCTAACCCTAACCCACACCCTAACCCTAACCCTAACACTAACCCTAACGCTAACCAAACCAAACCCTAACCCTAACTTTTACCCTAACCCTAACCTAAAGGCTAACCCTAATCCTAACCATAACCCTAACCCTAACCCAAACCAAACCCTAACCCTAACCCTAAACCTAATCCTAACCCTAATCCTAACCCAAACCCTAACCCTAACTCTAACACTAAGCCAAACCGAAAGCCTAACCCTAAACTAAACTGTAACCCTATCCCAAAGCCTAAATCTAACCCTAAACCTAACCCTAAGCAAAACACGAACCCAAACCCTAACCCTAAACCAAACCCTAACCCAAACTCTAACGATAAAACTAACTCTACCCCTAACATAAACCAAAAACCTAACCCTAAACCTAACCCTAACCCTAACCCTAACCCTAATCCAAACCCTAACTCTAACCCTAACCCTTACCGAAACCCGAAACCTAACCCTAACCCAAATACAAACCCTAACCCTAACCCTAACCCTCACCCAAACCAAACCCTAACCCAAACCTAAACACTAACCCTCACCCGAACCCTAACATTAACCCTAACCCAAAACCTAACCCTAACCCTCACCCAAACCCTAACACTACAACTAACCCTAACCCTAAACCAAACCCAAACCCTAACCTTAACCCTAATCCAAACACTAACCCTAACCCTAACCCTAACCCTAACCCTAATCCAAACCCTAACCCTAACCCAAACCCTAAAGCTAAACCTAACCCTAACCCTAACCCTAACCCTAACCCTAACCCTAACCCAAATCCTAACCCTAAACCTAAACCTAACCGAAACCCTAATACTAAACCTAACCCTAATCCTAACCCTAACCGTAACCCTAACCCTAACACTAACCCAAACCCTAACCTTAAACTTAACCCTAAACCAAACCCTAACCCTAAACCTAACTCTAACCCAAACCTAATCCTTAACCGTAACCTTAATCCTAACCCTAACCCTAAGGCTAACCCAAGCCCTAACGCTAACCTTAACCCTAACCCTATCCCTAACACAAACCAAACCCTAACCCTAAGCCTAACCGTAAACCTAACCCAAACCCTAACCCAAACCCTAACTCAAAAACGTACCCTAACCCTAACCCTAACCCAAAACCTAACCCTAAACCTAACCCCAACCCTTACCCTAACCCTAACGCTAACCCAAACCCTAACACTAACCCTAACCCTAACCCTAAACCAAACCCAAACCCTAACACTACCACTAAAACTAATCCTAACCCTAAACCTAAACTAAACCGAAATCCTAACCCTAACCCTAACCGTAACCCTAACCCAAACCCAAACCGTAACCCTAAACTGAAACCTAACCCTAACCCAAACCCCAACACTAACACTAACCCTAACCCTAACCCAAAACCTAACCCTAACCCTAACCCAAACCAAACCGTAACCCTAAACCTAAATCTAACCCTAACCCAAACCCAAACCCTAACCCTAACCCTAACCCTAACCCAAAACAAACCGTAACCCTAAACCTAAACCTAACCCTAACCCAAACCCAAACCTTAACCCTAACCCTAACCCTAACCCAAACTCTAACCCTAATCCTAACACTAACCCTAAACCAAACCCTAACCCTAAATATAACCTTAACCCTAACCCTAAACCTAAACCTAAACCTAATGCAAACCCAAACCCTAACCGTAACCCTAACCCTAAATCCAGCCCGAACCCAAACCAAACCCTAGCCCAAACCCTAACCCTAACCGTAACCCAAACCCTAACCCTAACCCTAAACCTAACCCAAACCCAAACCCTAACACTAAGCCTAACCCTGACCCAAACCAAACCCTAACCCTAATCCTAACCCTAACCCTAACCCAAACCCAAACCCTAACACTAACCCTCACCCTAACACACATCCTAACCCTAACCCTAAGCCTAACATTAACCCTAACCCAAACCAAACCCTAACACTAACTCTAACCCCAACCCTAACCCGAACGATAACCCTAATCCTAAACCTAACCGTAACCCTACTACTAACCCTAACCCAAACCAAAACCTAACACTAACCCTAACCGTAAAGCAAACACAAACTCTAACACTAACGCTAATCCTAACCCAAACCATAACCCGAACCCTAACCCTAATACTAACCATAACCCAAACCAAACCCTAACACTAACCCTAACCCTAATCCTAACCCTAACCGAAACCCTAACCCTAACCCTAACCCTAAACAAAACCAGACGCTAACCCTAACCCTAACACTAACCCTAACTCAAACCCTAACCCTAAACCTAACCCTAACCCTAACCCAAACTCTAACCCTAGCCCAAACCCAAACCCAAAGCCTAAACCGAAACTTAACTGTAATCCTAAACCAAACCCTCACCCTAACCCTCACCGTAACCTTAACCCTAAAACTAACCCTAAACCTAACCAAAACCCTAACCCGAAGGCAAACCCAAACCCTAAACCTAACCCTAACCCAAACTGAAACCCTAACCGTAACCCTAAACTTAACCTCAACCATAACCTTAACCCAAACCACAACTCTAACCCTAACCCTAACACAAACCCTAACCCTAACCCTAAACCTACCCCCTAACCCCTAACCCTAATCCTTACCCTAAACCAAACCCAACCCCTAACCCTAAAACTAACCTTAACCCAAACAGTAAACCTAACCCTACCCTAACCCTAACCCACAAATAAACCTAACCCTAAACTTAACCCTAACTCTAACCCAAACCCAAACCCTAACCCTAAAATGAACCCTAACCCTAACCCAAACCCTAACCCGAACACTAACCCTAACCCTAAACCTAACCCTAACCTTAACCCTAACCCTAACCCAAACCAAACCCTAACCCTAACCCTAACCCTAACCCTAACCCTAACCCTAAACCAAACGCAAACCCTAACACTAACACTAACCCTAACCCTAATCCTAACCCTAACCGTAACCCTAACCCTATCCCAAACCCTAACCTTAAACTTAACCCTAAACCAAACCCTAACCCTAAACCTAACTCTAACCCAAACCTAATCCTTAACGGTAACCTTAATCCTAACCCTAACCCTAAGGCTAACCCAAGCCCTAACCCTAAACTTAACCCTAACCCTATCCCTAACACAAACCAAACCCTACCCCTAACCCTAACCATAAACCTACCCCAAACCCAAACCCTAACCCAAACCCTAACCCAAACCCTAACTCGAAAACTTACCGTAACCCAAACCCTAACCTTAAACCTAACGCTAAACCAAACACTAACCCTAAACATAACTCTAACCCAAACCTAGTCCTTAACCATAACCTTAATCCTAACCCTAACCCTAACCCTAACCCAAGCCCTAACCCTAACCCTAACCCTAACCCTAAACCTAACCCTAACCCAAACCCTAACCCTAACCCGAACCCTAACCAAAACCCGAAACCTAACCCTAACCCAAATACGAACCCTAACCCTAACACTAACCCTAACCCAAACCAAACCCTAACCCTAACCCTAACCCAAACCAATCCCTAACCCAAACCCAAACACTAACCCTCAACCGAACCCTAACCTTAACCCTAACCCAAAACCTAACCCTAACCCTCACCCAAACCCTAACACTACCACTAACCGTAACCCTAAACCAAACCCATACCCTAACCTTAACCATAACCCAAACACTAACCCTAACCCTAATCCAAAACCTAACCCTAACCCTAAACCTAATCGTAACCAAAACCCTAATGCTCAGCCTAACCCTAAACCTAACCTTAACCCTTACCCTAACCCAAAACCTAACTCTAACCCTAACCCTAACCCTAAACCAAACCCAAACCTTAACACTAACACTAACCCTAACACTAAACCTAACCCTAACCCTAACCCTAACCGTAACCCTAACCCTAAACCTTAGCCTAACCCAAACCCTACCCTTAAACCTAACCCTAAACCAAACCCTAACCCTAAACCTAACTCTAACCCAAACCTAATCCTTAACCGTAAACTTAATCCTAACCCTAACCCTAACCCAAGCCCTAACCCGAACCCTAAACCTAAACCTAAACCTAACCCAAACCCAAAACCTAAACCAAACACTAACCCTAACCCTAACCCAAACACTTACCCTAACCATAATCCTAACCCTAACCCTAAACCTAACAAAAACTCTAACCCTAACCCGAACCCAAAACCTAACCCTAACCCTAACCCTAACCTAAACCTAACGCAAACTTAAACCCTAACCCTAACCCTAACCCTAACCCAAACCCTAACCGTAACCCTAACCCTAACACGAACCCTAACCCAAAGCAAACCCTAACCATAAACCTAACCCTACACCTTACCCAAATCCAAACCTTAACCCTAACCCAAACCCTAACCCTAACCCTAAACATAACTCTAGCCAAAACACGAACGCTAAACATAACCCAAAACCAAACCTTAACCCTAACCTTAAACCTAACCCTAACCCAAACACTAACACTAAACCTAACACTAAACCTAAACCAAATCCTAACCCTAACCCTAACCCAAACCCTAACCCTAACTCTAACCCTAACACAAACCGAAACCATTTCCCTAACCCTAACCCTAACACAAACACAAACCCTAACTCTAAACCTAACCATAACCCAAAACCTAACCCTAACCCAAAACGTAACAGTAAACCTAACCCTAACCCTAAACCAAACAGAAACCCTAACACTAACACTAACCCTAACTACAAACCTAACCCTAATCCTAACCCTAACCCAAACCCTAACTCTAAACCTAACCCTAACCCAAACGCTAACCTTAACCCTAACCCTAAACTAAACCCTAACCCTAACCCTAACCCTAACCCTAACGAAAACCCTAACCCGAACCCTAATCTTAACCCTAACCCATACACTAACCCTAATCCTAACCCTAACCCTAACCCAAACCCTAAACTTAACCCAAATCCTAACCCTAACACTAACCCTAAACCGAACCCTTTCCCAAACCCTAACCCTAACCTTAACCCTTACCCTAACCCAAAACCTAACTCTAACCCTAACCCTAACCCTAAACCAAACCCAAACCCTAAGACTAACACTAACCCTAACACTAAACCTGACCCTAACCCTATCCCTAACCGTAACCCTAACCCTAAGCCTAAGCCTAAGCCTAACCCAAACCCTACCCTTAAACCTAACCCTAAACAAAACCCTAACCCTAAACCTAACTCTAACCCAAACCTAATCCTTAACCGTAACCTTAATCCTAACCCTAACCCTAACCCAAGCCCTAACCCGAACCCTAAACCTAAGCCTAAACCTAACCCAAACCCAAACCCTAAACCAAACACTAACCCTACCCTAACCCAAACACTTACCCTAACCATAATCCTAACCCTAACCCAAACCCTAATCCTAACCCGAACCCTAACCCTAACAAAAACTCTAACCCTAACCCGAACCCAAAACCTAACCCTAACCCTAACCCTAACCTAAACCTAACGCAAACCTAAAACCTAACCGTAACTCTAACCCTAACACCAGCCCTAACCCAAAACAAACCCTAACTCAACCACTAACCCTAACCCTAATCCAAACTCTAACCCTAAACCTAACCCTAAAACGAACCCTAACCCAAAGCAAAACCTAACCATAAACCTAACCCTACACCTAAACCAAACCCAAACCCTAACCCTAACCCTTACCCTAAACCTAACCCAAACCCTAACCCTAACTTTACCCTAACCCTAAATCTAACCCTAACCCAAACCCTGACCCTAACACTAAACCTAACCCTAAACCAAAACCGAACCCTAATTCTAACACTAACCCTAACCCTAACCCAAACCCTAACCCTAACCCTAACCCTAAATCTAACCCTAACCCAAACCCTAACACTAACCCTAACTCTAACACTAACCCTAACTCAAACCAAACCCTAACCGTAACGAAAACCCAAAAACTAACCCTCACCCTAACACAAACCCTAACTCTGACCCTCACCCTAACCCAAACCCTAATCCTAACCCTAACCCTAACCCTAACCCAAAACCTAACTCTAACCCTCACCCTAACCCAAACCCTAAACCTAACCCTAACACAAAACCTAACCCTAAACCTAAGCCTAACCCCTAAGCCCTAAACCTAACCTTTTCCCTAAACCAAACCCTAACCCTAACACTAACCTTAACCCAACACTAACCCTAACCAAACCAAACCAAACCCTAACCCTAACCCTAACCCTAACGCTAACCCAAACCCTAACACTAACCCTAACCCTAACCCTAAACCAAACCCAAACCCTAACACTAACACTAAAACTAATCCTAACCCTAAACCTAAACTAAACCGAAATCCTAACCCTAACCCTAACCGTAACCCTAACCC
>CM069530.1:755000-762500 GCA_035773235.1 Eospalax fontanierii | reverse complement strand
CTAACCCAAAACCTAACCGTAACCCTCACCAAACCCTAACACTACCACTAACCCTAACCCTAAACCAAACCCAAACCCTAAACTTAACCCTAACCCAAACACTAACCCTAACCCTAACCCTAATACAAACCCTAACCCTAACCCAAACCCTAACCCTAAACCTAACCCTAACCCTAAACCTAAACCCAACCCAAACCCTAACCCAAACACTAACCCTAACCCTAACACAAACACTTACCCTAACCATAATCCTAACCCTAACCCAAACCCTAATCCTAACCCTAACCCTAATCTAAACTTAACGCAAACCTAAAACCTAACCGTAACTCTAACCCTAACACCAGCCCTAACCCAAAACAAACCCTAACTCAACCACTAAACCTAACCCTAATCCAAACCCTAACCCTAAACCTAACCCTAAAACGAACCCTAACGCAAAGCAAAACCTAACCATAAACCTAACCCTACACCTAAACCAAACCCAAACCCTAACCCTAACCCTTACCCTAAACCTAACCCAAACCCTAACCCTAACCCTAACCCTAACCCTAAATCTAACCCTAACCCAAACCCTGACCCTAACACTAAACCTAACCCTAAACCAAACCCAAACCCTAACTCTAACACTAACCCTAACCCTAAACCTAACCCTAACCCTAAATCTAACCCTAACCCAAACCCTAAACCTAACCCTAACTCTAACACTAACCCTAACCCAAACCAAACCCTAACCGTAACGATAACCCAAACACTAACCCTCACCCTAACCCAAACCGTAACTCTAACCCTCACCCTAACCCAAACCCTAACCGTAACCCTAACCCTAAAACCAGCCCTAACCCAAATCAAACCCTAACCCAAACCCTAAACCTAACCATAACCCAAACCCTAACCCTAACCCTAAACCTAACCCAAACCCAAACCCTAACACTAACCCTAACCCTAACCCAAACCAAACCCTAACACTAATCCTAACCCTAATCCTAACCCAAACCCAAACCCTAACACTAACCCTCACCCTAACACACATCCTAACCCTAACCCTAAGCCTAACATTAACCCTAACCCAAACCAAACCCTAAAACTAACTCTAACCCCAACCCTAACCCAAATGATAACTCTAATCCTAAACCTAACCCTAAACCTAACCCTACTACTAACCCTAACCCAAACCAAAACCTAACACTAACCCTAACCCTAAAGCAAACCCAAACTCTAACACTAAGGCTAATCCTAACCCAAATCATAACCCGAACCCTAACCCTAATACTAACCATAACCCAAACCAAACCCTAACACTAACCCTAACCCTAACCTTAACCCTAACCCTAAACAAAACCAAACGCTCACCCTAACCCTAACACTAACCCTAACCCAAACCCTAACCCTAAACCTAACCCTAACCCTAACCGAAACTCTAACCCTAACAAAAACCCAAACCCAAAGCCTAACCCGAAACTTAACCGTAATCCTAAACCAAACCCTCACGCTAACCCTCACCCTAACCTTAACCCAAAACCTAACCCTAAACCTAACCAAAACCCTAACCCTAAGGCAAACAAAAACCCTAAACCTAACCCTAAACCAAACTCAAACCCTAACCGTAACCCTAAACTTAACCTTAATCATAACCTTAACCCAAACCATAACTCTAACCCTAACACAAACCCTAACCCTAACCCCTAACCCCTAACCCTAATCCTTACCCTAAACCAATCCCAACCCCTAACCCTAAAACTAACCTTAACCCAAACACTAACACTAACCCTAACCCTACCCTAACCCTAACCCCCAAATAAACCTAACCTTAAACTTAACCCTAACTCTAACCCAAACCCAAACCCTAACCCTAAAATGAACCCTAACCCTAACCCAAACCCTAACCCTTACACTAACCCTAACCCTAATCCTAAACCTAATCCTAACCCTAACCCTACTACTAACCCTAACCCAAACCAAAACCTAACACTAACCCTAACCCTAAAGCAAACCCAAACTCTAACACTAACGCTAATCCTAACCCACACCATAACCCGAACCCTAACCGTAATACTAACTATAACACAAACCAAACCATAACACTAACCCTAACCCTAACCCTAACCCTAACCCTAAACAAAACCAAACGCTAACCCTAACCCTAACACTAACCCTAACCCAAACCCTAACCCTAAACCTAACCCTAACCCTAACCCAAACTCTAACCCTAACCCAAACCCAAACCCAAAGCCTAACCCGAAACTTAACCGTAATCCTAAACCAAACCCTCACCCTAACCCTCACACTAACCTTAACCCAAAACCTAACCCTAAACCTAACCAAAACCCTACCCCTAAGGCAAACCCAAACGCTAAACCTAACCCTAACCAAACTCAAACCCTAACCGAAACCCTAAACTTAACCTTAACCATAACCGTAAACCAAACCATAACTATAACCCTAACCCTAACACAAACCCTAACCCTAACCCTAACCCTAACCCCTAACCCCTAACCCTAATCCTTACCCTAAACCAAACCCAACCCCTAACCCTAAAACTAACCTTAACCCAAACACTAACCCTAACCCTACCCTAACCCTAACCCCCAAATAAACCTAACCTTAAACTTAACCCTAACTCTAACCCAAACCCAAACCCTAACCCTAAAATGAACCCTAACCCTAACCCAAACCCTAACCCTTACACTAACCCTAACCCTAAACTAACCCTAACCCTAACCCTAACCCTAACCCAAACCAAACCCTAACCCTAACCCTAACCCTAAACCTAACCCTAACCCAAAAGAAAACCCTAACCCTAACCCTAACCCTAACCCAAAACCTAACTCTAACATTAACCCTAACCCTAAACCAAACCCAAACCCTAACACTAACACTAACCCTAACCCTAATCCTAACCCTAACCGTAACCCTAACCCTAACCCTAACCCAAACCCTAACCTTAAACTTAACCCTAAACCGAACCCTAACCCTAAACCTAACTCTAACCCAAACCTAATCCTTAACCGTAACCTTAATCCTAACCCTAACCCTAAGGCTAACCCAAGCCCTAACCCTAACCTTAACCCTAACCCTATCCCTAACACAAACCAAACCCTAACCCTAACCCTAACCATAAACCTAACCCAAACCGAAACCCTAACACAAACCCTAACACAAAAACTTACCCTAACCCTAACCCTAACCCAAACTCTAACACTAAACCTAACCCTAACCCTAACCCTAACCCAAACCCTAACCCTAACCCTAACCCTAACCCTATCCCAAACCCAAAAACTAACGCGAACCCGAACCCTAACCTTCACCCTAACCCAAAACCTAACCCTAACCCTCACCCAAATCCTAACATTACCACTAACCCTAAACCTAAACCTAACCCAAACCCTAATGCTAAACCAAACCCTAACCCAAACCTTAACACTAAACCTTACTCTGAACTTAACATAAACCAAAAACCTAACTCTAAACCTAAACCTAACCCAAACCCTAATGCTAAACCAAACCCTAACCCAAACCTTAACACTAAACCTTACTCTGACCTTAACATAAACCAAAAACCTAACCCTAAACCTAAAACTAACCCAAACCCTAAGCCTAACCCTAATCCAAACCCTAATTCTAACCCTAACCCTAACCCAAACCCGAAACCTAACCCTAACCCAAATACAAACCCTAACCCTAACCCTGACCCAAACCAAACCCTAACCCTAACCCTAACGCTAACCCTAACCCTATCCCATACCCAAACACTAACGCGAACCCGAACTCTAACCTTCACCCTAACCCAAAACCTAACCCTAACCCTCACCCAAACCCTAACACTACCACTAACCCTCAACCTAAACCAAACCCAAACCCTAAACTTAACCCTAACCGAAACACTAACCCTAACCCTAACCCTAATCCAAACCCTAACTCTAACCCAAACCCTAACCCTAAACCTAACCCTAAACCTAAACCTAACCCAAACCCTAACCCTAAACCTAAACCTAACCCAAACCCTAATGCTAAACCTAATCCTAACCCTAAACCTAACCCTAACCCTCACCCAAACCCTTACACTACCACTAACCCTAAACCTAAACCTAACGCAAACCCTAATGCTAAACCAAACCCTAACCCAAACCTTAACACTAAACCTTACTCTGACCTTAACATAAACCAAAAACCTAACCCTAACCCTAAAACTAACCCAAACCCTAACCCTAACCCTAATCCAAACCCTAATTCTAACCCTAACCCTAACCCAAACCCGAAACCTAACCCTAACCCAAATACAAACCCTAACCCTAACCCTAACCCTGACCCAAAAAAAACCCTAACCCTAACCCTAACGCTAACCCTAACCCTATCCCAAACCCAAACACTAATGCGAACCCGAACTCTAACCTTCACCCTAACCCAAAACCTAACCCTAACCCTCACCCAAACCCTAACACTACCACTAACCCTAACCCTAAACCAAACCCAAACCCTAAACGTAACCCTAACCCAAACACTAACCCTAACCCTAACCCTAATCCAAACCCTAACCCTAACCCTAACCCTAACCCAAACCCTAACCCTAAACCTAAACCTAACCCAAACCCTAATGCTAAACCTAACCCTAACCTTAACCCTAACCCTAAACCTAACCCTAAACAAAACCCAAACCCTAACACTAACACTAACCCAAATCCTAACCCTAAACCTAAACCAAACCGAAATCTTAACCCTAACCCTAACCGTAAACCTAACCCAAACCCAAACCCTAACCCTAAACTGAAACCTAACCCTAACCCAAACCCTAACCCTAAACCTAAACCTAACCCAAACCCTAATGCTAAACCTAACCCTAACCTTAACCCTAACCCTAACCCTAACGCTAACCCAAACCCTAACACTAACCCTAACCCTAACCCTAACCCTAACCAAAACCCTAACCCTAACTCTAACCCTAACCCTAACCCTAAACAAAACCAAACGCTAACCCTAACCCTAACACTAACCCTAACCCAAACCCTAACCCTAAACCTAACCCTAACCCAAACCCAAACCCAAAGCCTAACCCGAAACTTAACTGTAATCCTAAACCAAACCCTCACCCTAAACTTAACCCAAAACCTAATCCTAAACCTAACCAAAACCCTAACCCTAAGGCAAACCCAAACCCTAAACCTAACCCTAACCCAAACTCAAACCCTAACCGTAACCCTAAACTTAACCTTAACCATAACCTTAACCCAAACCATAAATCTAACCCTAACCCTAACACAAACCCTAACCCTAACCCTAAAACTAACCCTTAACCCCTAACCCTAATCCTTACCCTAAACCAAACCCAACCCCGAATCCTAAAACTAACCTTAACCCAAACACTAACCCTAACCCTACCCTAACCCTAACCCCCAAATAAACCTCACCCTAAACTTAACCCTAACTCTAACCCAATCTCAAACCCTAACCCTAAAATGAACCCTAACCCTAAGCCAAACCCTAACCCTAACACTAACCCTAACCCTAAACCTAACCCTAACCCTAACCCTAACCCAAATACAAACCCTAACCTTAACCCTAACCCTGAACCAAACCAAACCCTAACCCTAACCCTAACGCTAACCATAACCCTATCCCAAACCCAAACACTAATGCGAACCCGAACTCTAACCTTCACGCTAACCCAAAACCTAACCCTAACCCTCACCCAAACCCTAACACTACCACTAACCCTAACCCTAAACCAAACCCAAACCCTAAACGTAACCCTAACCCAAACACTAACCCTAACCCTAACCCTAATCCAAACCCTAACCCTAACCCTAACCCTAACCCTAACCCAAACCCTAACCTTAAACCTAAACCTAACCCAAACCCTAATGCTAAACCTAACCCTAACCTTAACCCTAACCCTAACCCTAACCCTAAACCAAACCCAAACCATAACACTAACACTAACCCAAATCCTAACCCTAAACCTAAACCAAACCGAAATCCTAACCCTAACCCTAACCGTAAACCTAACCCAATCCCAAACCCTAACCCTAAACTGAAACCTAACCCGAACCCAAACCCAAACCCTAACACTAACCCAAACCCTAAACCTAACCCTAACCCTAACACTATCCCTAACACAAACCAAATCATAACCGTAACCCTAACCCTAACCCTAACCCAAACCAAACCCTAACTCTAACCCTAACGCTAACCCTAACCCTAACCCAAACCCAAACACTAACCCGAAATCTAACCCTATTCCTAAACCAAAACCTAACCCTAACTCTAACCCTAACCCTAACCCAAACCCGAACCCTAACCCTAACCCTAACTCTAAAGCTAATGCTAACCCAAACCCTAAACCTAACAATGACCCAAACCCTTAACCTAACCCAAACCCCAACTCAAAACGTAACCCTAAACCGAAACCTAACAGTAAACCTAACCTTAACCCAAAAGCTAACCCTAACCCTAACACAAAACCTAACCCTAAACCTAAGCCTAACCCCTAAGCCCTAACCCTAACCCTTTCCCTAAACCAAACCCTAACCCTAACACTAACCTTAACCCAACACTAACCCTAACCAAACCAAACCAAACCCTAACCCTAACCCTAACCCTAACGCTAACCGAAACCCTAACACTAACCCTAAACCAAACAAAAACCCTAATACTAACACTAAAACTAATCCTAACCCTAAACCTAAACTAAACCGAAATCTTAACCCTAACCCTAACCGTAACCCTAACCCAAACCCAAACCGTAACCCTAAACTGAAACCTAACCCTAACCCAAACCCCAACCCTAACACTAACCCTAACCCTAACCCAAAACCTAACCCTAACCCTAACCCAAACCAAACCGTAACCCTAAACCTAAACCTAACCCTAACCCACACCCAAACCCTAACCCTAACCCTCACCCTAACCCAAACCCTAAACCTAACACTAAACCTAACACTAACCCAAACCCTAACCCTAACCCTGACCCTAACCCAAACTCTAACCCTAACCCTAACACTAACCCTAAACCAAACCCTAACCCTAAATATAACCTTAACCCTAACCCTAAACCTAAACCTAAACCTAACGCAAATCCAAACCCTAACCGTAACCCTAACCCTATAAACAGCCCTAAAACAAATCAAACCCTAACCCAAACCCTAACCCTAACCCAAACCCTAACCCTAACCCTAACCCTAACTCTAACCCTAACCCTAACCATAACCATAACCCTAACCCAAACCAAACCCTAACCCTATCCCTAACCCTAACCCAAACCAAAACCCTAACCCTAACCCTAACCCTAACCCTAACCCTAACCCTAACACTAACCCTAACCCAAAACCTAACTCTAACCCTAACCCTAACCCTAAACCCTACACAAACCCTAACACTAACACTAACCCTAACCCTAATCCTAACCGTAACCCTTACCCTAACCCCTACCCTAAACCCAACCCTAACCTTAAACTTAACCCTAAACCAAACCCTAACCCTAAACCTATCTCTAACCCAAACCTAATC
>CM069530.1:732500-735000 GCA_035773235.1 Eospalax fontanierii | reverse complement strand
CTAACCCTAACCCTACCTTATCCCTAACACAAACCAAACCATAACCGTAACCCTAACCCTAACCCAAAACCAAACAATAACCCGATAACTAACCCTATCCCTAAACCAAAACCTAACCCTAACTCTAACCCTAACCCTAACCCAAACCCGAACCCTAACCCAAACCCTAACTCTAAAGCTAACGCTAACCCAAACCCTAAACCTAAGCCTGATCCAAACCCTAAAACTAACCCAAACCCAAACCCAAAACCTATCCCTAAACCGAAACCTAACAGTAACCCTAACCTTAACCCAAACACTAACCCTAACCCTAACACAAAACCTAACACTAAACCTAAGCCTAACCCCTAAGCCCTAACCCTAACCCTTTCCCTAAACCATACCCTAACCCTAACACTAACCCTAATCTTAACCCAAACCCTAAACCTAACACTAAACCTAACACTAACCCAAACCCTAACTCTAACCCTAACCCTAACCCAAACTCTAACCCTAACCCTAACACTAACCCTAAACCAAACTCTAACCCTAAATATAACCTTAAACCTAACCCTAAACCTAAACCTAAACCTAACGCAAACCCAAACCCTAACCGTAACCCTAACCCTAAAACCAGCCCTAACCCAAATCAAACCCTAACCCAAACCCTAACCCTAACCGTAACCCAAACCCTAACCATAACCCTAAACCTAACCCAAACCCAAACCCTAACACTAACCCTAACCCTAACCAAAACCAAACCCTTACCCTAATCCTAACACTAACCCTAACCCAAACCCAAACCCTAACACTAACCCTCACCCTAACACACATCCTAACCCTAACCCTAAGCCTAACATTAACCCTAACCCAAACCAAACCCTAACGCTAACTCTAACCCCAGCCCTAACCCAAACGATAACCCTAATCCTAAACCTAACCCTAACCCTAGCCCTACTACTAACCATAACCCAAACCTAAACCTAACACTAACCCTAACCCTAAAGCAAACCCAAACTCTAACACTAACGCTAATCCTAACCCACGCCATAACCCAAACCCTAACCCTAATACTAACCATAACCCAAACCAAACCCTAACACTAACCCTAACCCTAAACCTAAACCTAACCCTAACCCTAACCAAAACCCTAACCCTAACACATAAACTTACCCTAACCCTAACCCTAACCCAAACCCTAACCCTAAACCTAACCCTAACCCTAACCCTAACCCAAAACCTAACCCTAACCCTAACCCTAAACCAAACCCAAACCCTAACCCAAACCCTAACACAAAAACTTACCCTAACCCTAACCCAAACCCTAACCCTGGACCTAACCCTATCCCAAGCCCTAACCCAAACCCTAACCCTCACCCTAGCCCTAACCCAAATCCTAACCCTAAACCTAGACCTAACCCAAAACCTAATGCTAAACCTAACCCTAACCGTAACCCTAAACCTAACCCTAAACCAACCCCAAACCCTAACACTAACACTAAACCAAATCCTAACCCTATACCTAAACCAAACCGAAATCCTAACCCTAACCCTAACCGTAAACCTAACCCAAACCCAAACCCTAACCCTAAACTGAAACATAACCCAAACACAAACCCCAACACTAACACTAACCTTAACCCTAAACCTAACCCTAACCCTAACACTAACCTTAACCCTAAACCTAACCCTAACCCTAACACTAACCTTAACCCAACACTAACCCTAACCAAACCAAACCAAACCCTAACCGTAACCCTAACCCTAACGCTAACCCAAACCCTAACACTAACCCTAACCCTAACCCTAACCCTAACCAAAACCCTAACCCTAACCCTAACCCTAACCCTAAACAAAACCAAACGCTAACCCTAACCCTAACACTAACCCTAACCCAAACCCTAACCCTAAACCTAACCCTAACCCTAACCCAAACTCTAACCCTAACCCAAACCCAAACCCAAAGCCTAACCCGAAACTTAACTGTAATCCTAAACCAAACCCTCACCCTAACCCTCACCCTAACCTTAACCCAAAACCTAACCCTAAACCTAACCAAATCCCTAACCCTAAGGCAAACCCAAACCCTAAAACTAACCCTAACGCAAACTCAAACCCTAACCGTAACCCTAAACTTAACCTTAACCATAACCTTAAACCAAACCATAACTCTAACCCTAACCCTAACACAAACCCTAACCCTAACCCTAAACCTAACCCCTAACCCCTAACCCTAATCCTTACCCTAAACCAAACCCAACCCCTAACCCTAAAACTAACCTTAACCCAAACACTAACCCTAACCCTACCCTAACCCTAACCCCCAAATAAACCTCACCCTAAACTTAACCCTAACTCTAACCCAATCTCAAACCCTAACCCTAAAATGAACCCTAACCCTAAGCCAAACCCTAACCCTAACACTAAACCTAACCCTAAACCTAACCCTAACCCTAACCCTAACCCAAACCAAACCCTAACGCTAACCCTAACCGTAACCCTAACACTAACCCTAACCCAA
>CM069530.1:725000-730000 GCA_035773235.1 Eospalax fontanierii | reverse complement strand
CTAACACTAACCCTAACTCTAAACCTAACCCTAACCCTAACCCTAACACAAACCAAACCCTAACCGTAACCCTAACCCTAACCCTAACCCTAACCCAAACCCTAACCTTAAACTTAACCCTAAACCAAACCCTAACCCTAAACCTAACTCTAACCCAAACCTAATCCTTAACCGTAACCTTAATCCTAACCCTAACACTAAGGCTAACCCAAGCCCTAACCCTAACCTTAACCCTAACCCTATCCCTAACACAAACCAAACCGTAACCCTAACCCTAACCATAAACAACCCAAACCGAAACCCTAACCCAAACCCTAACTCAAAAACTTACCCTTACCCTAACCCTAACCCAAACCCTAACCTTAAAACTAACGCTAAACCAAACACTAACCCTAAACCTAACTCTAACCCAAACCTATTCCTTAACCATAACCTTAATCCTAACCCTAACCCTAACCATAACCCAAGCCCTAACCCTAACCCTAAACCTAACCCTAAACCTAACCCAAACCCATACCCTAACCGAAACCCTAACTCTAATCCTAACCCTAACCCTAACCCAAAGCCGAAACCTAACCCTAACCCAAATACAAACCCTAACCCTAACCCTAACCCTAACCCTAAACCAAACCCCAACTCTAAACTAACACTAACCCAAACCCAAAGCCTAACCCTAAACTAAACCGTAACCCTAACCCAAACCCTAAATCTAACCCTAAACCTAACCCTAACCAAAACACGAACCCATACCCTAACCCTAAACCAAACCCTAACACAAACAGTAACGCTAAACCTAACTCTGACCTTAACATAAATCAAAAACCTAACCCTAACCCTAAAACTAACCCAAACCCTAACCCTAACCCTAACCCTAACCCTAACCCAAACCAGAAACCTAACCCTAACACAAATACAAACCCTAACCCTAACCCTAATCCTGACCCAAACCAAACCCTAACCCTAACCCTAACACTATCCCAAACCCAAAAACTAACGCGAACCCGAACCCTAACCTTCACCCAAACCCAAAACCTAACCCTAACCCTCACCCAAACCCTAACACTACCACTAACCCTAACCCTAAACCAAACCCAAACCCTAACCTTAACCCTAACCCAAACACTAACCCTAACCCTAACTCTAACCCTAATCCAAACCCTAACCCTAACCCAAACCCTAACCCTAAACCTAACCCTAACCCTAACCCTAACCCAAACCCTAACCCTAAACCTAAACCTAACCCAAACCCTAAAGCTAAACCTAACCCTAACCCTAACCCTAACCCTAACCCTAAACCAAACCAAAACCCTAACACTAACACTAACCCAAATCCTAACCCTAAACCTAAACCAAACCGAAATCCTAACCCTAACCGTAAACCTAACCCAAAGCCAAACCGTAACTCTAAACTGAAACCTAACCGAACCCAAACCCCAACCCTAACACTAACCCTAACCCTAAACGTAACCCTAACCCTAACACTATCCCTAACACAAACCAAACCCTAACCGTAACCCTAACCCTAAACCTAACCCAAACCAAACCCTAACCCTAACCCTAACCTTAACCCAAAACCTAAACCTAAACCTAACCAAAACCCTAACCCTAAGCCAAACCCAAACCCTAAACCTAACCCTAACCCAAACTCAAACCCTAACCGTAACCCTAAACTTAACCTTAACCATAACCTTAACCCAAACCATAACTCTAACCCTAACCCTAACACAAACCCTAACCCTAACCCTAACCCTAACCCCTAACCCCTAACCCTAATCCTTACCCTAAACCAAACCCAACCCCTAACCCTAAAACTAACCTTAACCCAAACACTAACCCTAATCCTACCCTAACCCTAATCCCCAAATAAACCTAACCCTAAATTTAACCCTAACTCTAACCCAAACCCAAACCCTAACCCTAAAATGAACCCTAACCCTAACCCAAACCCTAACCCTAACACTAACCCTAACCCTAAACGTAAACCTAACCCTAACCCTAACCCAAACCAAACCCTAACCGTAACCCTAACCCTAACCCTAACCCTAACCCAAACCCTAACCTTAAACTTAACCCTAAACCAAACCCTAACCCTAAACCTAACTCTAACCCAAACCTAATCCTTAACCGTAACCTTAATCCTAACCCTAACCCTAAGGCTAACCCAAGCCCTAACCCTAACCTTAACCCTAACCCTATCCCTAACACAAACCAAACCCTAACCCTAACCCTAACCATAAAACTAACCCAATCCCAAACCCTAACCCAAACCCTAATCCAAAAACTTACCCTAACCCAAACCCTAACGTTAAACCTAACGCTAAACCAAACACTATCCCTAAACCTAACTCTAATCCAAACCTATTCCTTAACCATAACCTTAATCCTAACCCTAACCCTAACCCTAACCCAAGCCCTAACCCTAACCCTAACCCTAAACCTAACCCTAAACCTAACCCAAACCCAAACCCTAACCCAAACCCTACCTCTAATCCAAACCCTAACCCTAACCCTAATCCAAACCAAACCCTAACCCTAATCCTAACCCTAACTCTAACCCTAACCCTAACCCAAAACCAAACCCTTACCCTAACTCTAACACTAACCCAAACCCAAAGCCTAACCCTAAACTAAACCGTAACCCTAACCCAAACCCTAAATCTAACCCTAAACCTAACCCTAACCAAAACACGAAACCAAACCCTAACCCTAAACCAAACCCTAACACAAACCCTAACGCTAAACCTAACTCTGACCTTAACATAAACCAAAAACCTAACCCTTACCCTAAAACTAACCCAAACCCTAACCCTAAACCTAACCCAAACCCTAATTCTAACCCTAACCCTAACCCAAACCCGAAACCTAACCCTAACCGAAATACAAACCCTAACCCTAACCCTAACCCTGACCCAAACCAAACCCTAACCCTAAATCTAACACTAACCCAAACCCAAAGCCTAACCATAAACTAAACCGTAACCCTAACCCAAACACTAAATCTAACCCTAAACCTAACCCTAACGAAAGCCCGAACGCATACCCTAACCCTAACCCAAACCCTAACACAAACCCTAACCCTAAACCTAACCCTGACCCTAACATAAATCAAAAACCTAACCCTTAACCTAAAACTAACCCAAACCCTAAACCGAAACCTAACCCTAACCCAAACCCGAAACCTAACCCTAACACAAATACAAACCCTAACCCTAACCCTAATCCTGACCCAAACCAAACCCTAACCCTAACCCTAACCCTATCCCAAACCCAAAAACTAACGCTAACGCGAACCCGAACCCTAAACTTCACCCTAACCCAAAACCTAACCCTAACCCTCACCCAAACCCTAACACTACCACTAACCCTAACCCTAAACCAAAACCAAACCCTAACCTTAACCCTAACCCAAACACTAACCCTAACCCTAACCCTAACCCTAATCCAAACCCTAACCCTAACCCAAACCCTAACCCTAAACCTAACCCTAACCCTAACCCTAACCCAAACCCTAACCCTAAACCTAAACCTAACCCAAACCCTAATGCTAAACCTAACCCGAATCCTAACCCTAAACCTAACCCTAACACTAACCCAAACTAAAACCCTAACACTAACACTAACCCAAATCCTAACCCTAAACCTAAACCAAACCGAAATCCTAACCCTAACCGTAAACCTAACCCAAAGGCAAACCGTAACCCTAAACTGAAACCTAACCCGAACCCAAACCCCAACCCTAACACTAACCCTAACCCTAAACATAACCCTAACCCTAACACTATCCCTAACACAAACCAAACCCTAACCGTAACCCTAACCCTAAACCTAACCCAAACCAAACCCTAACCCTAACCCTAACGCTAACCCTAACCCTATACCAAACCCAAACACTAACCGGAAAACTAACCATATCCCTAAACCAAAACCTAACTCTAACTCTAACCCTAACCCTAAACCAAACCCGAACCCTAACCCAAAACCTAACTCTAAAGCTAACGCTAACCCAAACCCTAAACCTAACCCTGACCCAAACCCTAAAACTAACCCAAACCCAAACCCAAAACTTATCCCTAAACCGAAACCTAACAGTAACCCTAACCTTAACCCAAACCCAAACCCTAACCCTAACGCAAAACCTAACCCTAAACCTAAGCCTAACCCCTAACCCCTAACCCTAATCCTTACCCTAAACCAAACCCAACCCCTAACCCTAAAACTAACCTTAACCCAAACACTAACCCTAACCCTACCCTAACCCTAACCCCCAAATAAACCTCACCCTAAACTTAACCCTAACTCTAACCCAATCTCAAACCCTAACCCTAAAATGAACCCTAACCCTAAGCCAAACCCTAACCCTAACACTAAACCTAACCCTAAACCTAACCCTAACCCTAACCCTAACCCTAACCCAAACCAAACCCTAACGCTAACCCTAACCGTAACCCTAACACTAACCCTAACCCAAACCAAAACCCTAACCCTAACCCTAACCCTAAACCAAAACCTAACTCTAACCCTAACACTAACCCTAAACCAAACCCAAACCCAAACCCTAACACTAACACTAACCCTAACCCTAATCCGAACCCTAACCGTAACCGTAACCCTAACCCTAACCCAAACCCTAACCTTAAACTTAACCCTAAACCAAACTCTACCCCTAAACCTACCCCTAACCCAAACCTAATCCTTAACCGTAACCTTAATCCTAACCCTAACCCTAAGGCTAACCCAAGCCCTAACCCTAACCTTAACCCTAACCCTATCCCTAACACAAACCAAATCCTAACCCTAACCCTAACCATAAACCTAACCCAAACCCAAACCCTAACCCAAACCCTAACACAAAAACTTACCCTAACCCTAACCCTAACCCAAACCCTAACCCTAAACCTAACCCTAACCCTAACACTAACCCAAACCCTAACCCTAACCCTAACCCTAACCCAAACCCTAACCCTAAACCTAAACCTAACCCAAACCCTAATGCTAAACCT
>CM069530.1:707500-710000 GCA_035773235.1 Eospalax fontanierii | reverse complement strand
ACCAAACCCTAACCCTAACCCTAACCCTAACCCTAAACAAAACCCTAACCCTAACCCTAACCTTAATCCTAACCCATGCACTAACCCTAATCCTAACCCTAACCCTAACTCTAACCCAATCCCTAAACCTAACCCAAAACCTAACCCTAACCCTAACACTAAACCTAACCCTTTCCCAAACCCTAAACCTAACCCTAAACCTAACCCTAACCGAAACACTAACACAAACCCTAACCCTAAACCAAACCCTAACCCAAACCCTAATGCTAAAACTAATCCTAACCCTATCCCTAAACCTAACCCTAACCCTAACCCTAAACCTAACCCAAACCCTAACCCTAACCCTAACCTTAACCATAACCCTAACCCTAACCCTAACCCACACCCTAACCCTAACCCTAACACTAACACTAACACTAACCCAAACCAAACCCTAACCCTAACCCTAACCCTAACCCAAACCCTAATCCTAACCCTAATCCTAACCATAACCCTAACCCTAACCCAACCCAAACCCTAACCCTAACCCTAACCCTAAACCTAACCCAAACCATCACCCTAACTCTAACACTAACCCAAACCCAAAGCCTAACCCTAAACTAAACCATAAACCTAACCCAAACAGAAAACCTAACCCTAAACCTAACTCTAACCAAAACACGAACACAAACCCTAACCCAAAACCAAACCATAACCCAAACCCTAACTCTAAACCAACTCTAACCCTAACATAAACCAAAAACCTAACCCTAACACTAACACAAACACAAACACAAACCCTAACCCTAGACCTAACCCTAACCCTAACACAAACACAAACACAAACCCTAACCCTAACCCTAACTCAAAACCTAACGCTAACCCAAAACCTAACACTAAGCCTAAACCTAACCCTAACCCTAAACCAAACAAAAAACCCTAACACTAACACTAACCCTAACTATAAAACTAACACTAATCCTAACCCTAACCCTAACTCTAACCCTAACCCTAACAAAAACCCAAACTTTAAAACTAACCGTAAACCAAACCCTAACCCTAACCCTAACAATAACCCTAACCAAAACCCTAACCCTAACCCTAACCCTAACCCTAACCCTAACCCTAAACCTAAACCAAACAGAAACCCTAACCCTAACCCAAACCCTAACCCTAAACCTAAACCAAACCCAAACCCTAACACTAACACTAACCCTAACTATAAACCTAACCCTAATCCTAACCCTAACCCTAACCCTAACTCTAACCCTAACCCTAACCTAAAACCTAACCTTAAACCTAACCCTAAACCAAACCCTAACCCTAACCCTAACCCTAACCCTAAACCTAACCAAAACCCTAACCCTAACCCTTACCTTAAACCTAATCCAAACACTAACCCTAATCCATACCTAACCCTAAGCCAAACCCTAAACCTAACCTAAACCCTAACCCTAAACCTAACCATTTCCCAAACCCTTACCCTAACCCTAAACCTAACCCTAACCCAAACACTAACCCTAACCCTAACCCTAAAAGAAAACCTAACCTTAAACCAAACCCTAACCCAAACCCTAACGCTAAACCTAACTCTAAACCTAACATAAATCAAACACCTAAACCTAAACCTAACCCTAACCCTAACCCTAACCCTAACCCTAACCCAAACCCTAACCCTAAGCCTAACCCAAACCCTAACTCTAACCCTAACCCTCACCCAAACCCGAAACCTAACCCTAATCCAAACACAAACCCTAACCCTAACCAAAACCCTAAACCAAACCAAACCCTAACCGTAACCCTAACCCTAACCCTAACCCTAACCCAAACCCTAACCTTAAACTTAACCCTAAACCAAACCCTAACCCTAAACCTAACTCTAACCCAAACCTAATCCTTAACCGTAACCTTAATCCTAACCCTAACCCTAAGGCTAACCCAAGCCCTAACCCTAACCTTAACCCTAACCCTATCCCTAACAAAAACCAAACCCTAACCCTAACCCTAACCATAAAACTAACCCAAACCCAAACCCTAACCCAAACCCTAACTCAAAAACTTATCCTAACCCAAACCCTAACGTTAAACCTAACGCTAAACCAAACACTATCCCTAAACCTAACTCTAATCCAAACCTATTCCTTAACCATAACCTTAATCCTAACCCTAACCCTAACCCTAACCCAAGCCCTAACCCTAACCCTAACCCTAAACCTAACCCTAAACCAAACCCAAACCCAAACCCTAACCCAAACCCTACCTCTAATCCAAACCCTAACCCTAACCCTAATCCAAACCAAACCCTAACCCTAATCTTAAACCTAACTCTAACCCTAACCCTAACCCAAAACCAAACCCTTACCCTAACTCTAACACTAACCCAAACCCAAAGCCTAACCCTAAACTAAACCGTAACCCTAACCCAAACCCTAAATCTAACCCTAAACCTAACCCTAACCAAAACACGAAACCAAACCCTAACCCTAAACCAAACCCTAACACAAACCCTAACGCTAAACCT
>CM069530.1:680000-697500 GCA_035773235.1 Eospalax fontanierii | reverse complement strand
AACCTAACCCTAATCCAAACACAAACCCTCACCCTAACCCTAACCCTAACCCAAACCAAACCCTAACCCTAACCCAAACCCAAACACTAACCCGAACCCGAACTCTAACCTTAATCCTAACCCAAATCCTAACCCTAACACTCACGCGAACCCTAACACTACCACTAACCCTAACCCTAAACCAAACCCAAACCCTAACCTTAACCCTAACCCAAAAACTAACACTAACCCTAACCCTTACCCTAAACCAAAACCTAACCCTAACCCAAACCCTAAACCTAAACCTAACCCTAACCCTAACCCTAACCCTAACCCAAACCCTAACCCTAAACCTAAACGTAACCCAAACCCTAATGCTAAACCTAACCCTAACCTTAACCCTAACCCTAACCCTAACCCAAAACCTAACACTAACCCTAACCTAACCCTAAACCAAACCCAAACCCTAACACTAACACTAACCCTAACACTAAACCTAACCCTAATCCTAACCCTTAACGTAATCCTAACCCTAACCCTAACCGAAACCCATGCCCTACCCCTACACTTAACCCTAACCCTATACCTAACACAAACCAAACCCTAACCCTAACCATAATCCTAAACCTAACCCAAACCCAAACCCTAACACAAACCCTAAACCTAACGCTAAACCTAACCCTATCCCAAACCTTAATCCTAACCCTAACCCTAACCCTAATGTTAACTCTAACCCTAACCAAAACCGAAACCGTAACCCTAACCCTAACCCTAACCCTAACGATTATCCTAATCCTAAACCTAAATCTAACGCAAACCCAAACCGTAACCGGAACCCTAACCCTAACACCAGCCCTAACCCAAACCAAACCCTAACTCAACACCTAACCCTAACACTAACCCAAACCCTAACCCTAACCCTAACCCTAACCCTAACCGTAATCCTAACCCTAACCCTAACCCTAACCCAAACCAAACCCTAATCCTAAACCTAACCCTAACCCTACCACTAAACTTAACCCTAACGAAAACACGAACCCTACACATAACCCTAAACCAAACCTTAACCCTAAACTTAAACCTAACCCTAACCCAAAAACTAACCCTAAACCTAACCTACATTCTAACCCTAACCCTAAACCAAACGCTAACCCTAACCATAACCATAACAAAAACCTTAACCCTAGCCCTAACCCTAACCCTAACACAAACACAAACCCTAAACCTAACCCTTACCCTAACCATAACCATAACCCAAACCCTAACCCTATCCCTAACCCTAACCCTAACACAAACACAAACCCAAACACAAACCATAATCCTAACTCTAACCCATACACTAACCCTAATCCTAACCCTAACCCTAACCCAAACCCTAAACCTAACCCAAAACCTAACCCTAACCCTAACACTACACCTAACCCTTTCCCAAACCCTAACCCTAACACTAACCCTAACCCTAACAATAACCCTAACCCAAACCCTAACCCTAACCCAAACCCTAACCCTAAACCTAAAAAAAAGCCTAACCCTTACCCTCACCTTAACCATAAGCCTAACCCTAACCCTAACCCAAACCAAACCCTAACCCTAAACCTAAGCCTAACACTATCCCTAAGCCAAAACAAACCCGAACCGTAACCCTAACCCTAACCCTAACCTAAACCCAAACCCTAACACTAACCATAACCCTAACCCACACCCTAACCCTAACCCTAACCCTAACACTAACCCTAACCCAAACCAAATCCTAACCCTAAACCTAACCCTAACCCAAACACTAACCCTAACCCTAACCCTAACCCTAACCCTAACCCTAACCCTAACCCAAACCAAACCCTAACCCTAAACCTAACCCTAAATCTAACCCTAACCCAAACCCAAATCCTAACCCTAAACCTAACCCTAACCCAAACACTAACCCTAACCCTAATCCTAACCCTAACCCTAACCCTAACCCAAACCAAACCCTAACCCTAAACCTAACCCTAAATCTAACCCTAACCCAAACCCAAAGCCTAACCCTAAACTTAACCGTAACCCTAACCCAAACACTAAACCTAAACCTAAACCTAACCCTAACCAAAACACGAACCCTAACCATAACCCTAAACCAAACCTTAACCCTAACCTTAAACCTAACCACAACCCAAACCCTAACCCTAAATCTAAAACTATACCTAACCCAAATCCTAACCCTAAACCTAACCCAAACCCTAACCCTAACACTAACCCTAAACCTAACCCTAACAAAACCCTAACCCTAGCCCTAACCCTAACGCTAACACAATCACAAACCCTAACCCTAACCCTAACCCTAACCCTAATCCAAACCCTAACCATAACCCAAATTTAACCCTAGACCTAACCCTAACCCTAACACAAACACAAACCCAAACCCTAACCCTAACCCTAACCCAAAACCTAACCCTAACCCTAACCCTAACCCTAACCCTAAACCAAACCCTAACTTTAAACCTAACCGTAAACCAAACCCTAACCCTAACCCTAACCCCAACCAAAACCCTAACCCTAATCCTAACCTTAACCCTAACCCATACACTAACCCTAATCCTAACCCTAACACTAACCCAAACCATAAACCTAACCCAAAACCTAACCCCAACCCTAACACTAAACCTAACCCTTTCCGAAACCCTAACCCTAACCCTAAACCTAACCCTAACCGAAACACTAACCCGAACACTAACCCTAACCGTAACCCTAACCCTTTCCGAAACCCTAACCCTAGCCCTAAACCTAACCCTAACCGAAACACTAACCCGAACCCTAACCCTAACCCTAACCCAAACCCTAACCCTAAACCAAACCCTAACCCAAACCCTAATGCTAAAACTAAACCTAACCCTAACCCTAACCCTAACCCTAACCCTAACCCTAATCCTAACAATAACCATAACCCTAACCCTAACCCTAACCCTAACCCTAACCCTAACCCTAACCCAAACACCAACCCTAAACCTAACACTAAACCTAACCCAAATCCTAACCCTAACCCTAACCAAAATTCTAACCCTAACCCTAACTCTGAACCAAACCCTAACCCTAGCTCTAACCCTAACCCTAACACAAACACTAACCCAAACCCTTACTCTAACCCTAACCCAAAACCTAACCCTATCCCAAAACGTAATACTCACCCTAACCCTAACCCTAAACCAAACGCAAACCCTAACACTAACACTAACAATAAATATAAAACTAACCCTAATACTAACCCTAACCCTAACCCTAATTCTAACCCTAACAAAAACCAAACACCTAAACCTAACCCTAACCCTAACCCTAACCGAAAACCTAACCCAAACCCTAACTCTAACCCTAATCCTCACCCAAACCCGAAACCTAACCCTAATCCAAACACAAACCCTAACCCTAACCCTAACCCAAACCAAACCCTAACCCTAACCCAAACCCAAACACTAACCCGAACCTGAACCCTAACCTTAACCCTAACCCAAATCCTAACCCTAACCCTCAACCGAACCCTAACACTACCACTAACCCTAACCCTAAACCAAACCCAAACCCTAACCTTAAACCTAACCCAAACACTAACCCTAACCCTAACCCTAATCCTAATCCAAACCCTAACCATAACCCAAACCCTAACCCTAGACCTAACCCTATCCCTAACACAAACACAAACACAAACCCTAACCCTAACCCTAACCCAAAACCTAACCCTTACCCAAAACCTAAAACTAACCCGAACCCTAACCCTAAACCTAAACCAAACGCAAACCCTAACACTAACACTAAACCTAACTATAAAACTAACCCTAATCCTAACCCTAACCCTAACTCTAACCCTAACCCTAACAAAAACCCTAACTTTAAAACTAACCGTAAACCAAACCCTAACCCTAACCCTAACCCTAACCCTAACCCCAACCAAAACCCTAACCCTAACCCTAACCTTAACCCTAACCCATATACTAACCGTAACCCTAACCCAAACCCTAAACCTAACCCAAAACCTAACCCTAACCCTAACACTAAACCTAACCCTTTCCTAAACCCTAACCCTAACCCTAAACCTAACCCTAACCAAAACACTAACCCGAACCCTAACCCTAACCCTAACCCAAACCCTAACCCTAAACCAAACCCTAACCCAAACCCTAATGCTAAAACTAAACCTAACCCTAACCATAACCATAACCATAACCGTAACCCTAACCCTAACGCTAACCCAAACCCTAACCCTAAACCTAACCCAAATCCTAACCCTAACCCTAACCTTAAACATAACCCTAACCCTAACCCTAACCCAAACCAAACCCTAACCCTAATCCTAACCTTAACCCTAACCCTTACACTAACCCTAATCCTAACCCTAACACTAACCCAAACCATAAACCTAACCCAAAACCTAACCCCAACCCTAACACTAAACCTAACCCTTTCCGAAACCCTAAACCTAACCCTAAACCTAACCCTAACCGAAACACTAACCCGAACCCTAACCCTAACCCTAACCCAAACCCTAACCCTAAACCAAACCCTAACCCAAACCCTAATGCTAAAACTAAACCTAACCCTAACCCTAACCCTAACCCTAATCCTAACCATAACCATAACCCTAACCCTAACCCTAACGCTAACCCAAACCCTAACCCTAAACGTAACCAAAACCCTAACCCTAATGCTAACCCTAACCCTAACCCTAACCCAAACCCAAACTCTAACACTAACCCTAACCCTAACCCACAACCTAACCCTAACCCACACCCTAACCCCAACCCTAACACAATCACAAAACCTAACCCTAACCCTAACCCTAACGCAAAACCTACCCCTAACCCAAAACCTAACACTAACCCTAACGCTAACCCTAAACCAAACCCAAACCCTAACACTAACACTAACCCTAACTATAAACCTAACCCTAATCCTAACCCTAACCCTAAACCTAACTCTAACCCAAACCCTAATGCTAAACCTAACCCTAACCATAACCCTAACCCTAACCCTAACCCTAACCCAAAACCTAACCCTAACCCTAAACCAAACCCAAACCCTAACACTAACACTAACCCTAACACTAAACCTTACCCTAATCCTAACCCTAACCGTAACCCTAACCCTAACCCTAACCCAAACCCTAACCTTAAACCTAACCCTAAACCAAACCCTAACCCTAAATCTAACTCTAACCCAAACCTAATCCTTAACCGTAACCTTAATCCTAATCCTAACCCTAACCCTAACCCTAACCCTAAACCAAACCCTAACCCTATCCCTAACACAAACCAAACCCTAACCCTAATCATAACCCTAAACCTAAACCAAACTCAAACCCTAACCCAAACCGTAAACCTAACCCTAACCCAAACACTTACCCTAACCCTAAACCTAACCCTATCCCAAACCCTAATCCTAACCCTAACCCTAACCCTAACAGAAACTCTAAACCTAACTAGAACCCAAACCGTAACCCAAACCCTAACCCTAACCCTAACCCTAAACCTTAATCTAAAGCAAACCCAAACCCTAACCGGAACCCTACCCCTAACACCAGCCCTAACCCAAACCAAACCCTAACTCAACCCCTAACCCTAACACTAACCCAAACCCTAACCCTAACCCTGACCCTAAGACTAACCCTAACCCAAAGCAAATACTAACCATAAACCTAACCCTACACATAACCCAAATCCAAACCCTAACCCTAACCCAAAACCTAACCCTAACCCTAACCCTAACCCTAATCAAAACACGAACCCTAAACATAACCCTAAACCAAACCTTAACCCTAACCTTAAACCTAACCCTAACCCAAACACTAACCCTAAACCTAACACTAAACCTAACCCAAATCCTTACTCTAACCCTAACCAAAACACTAACCCTAACCCTAACCCTGAACCAAACCCTAACCATAGCCCTAACCCTAACCCTAACACAAACACTAACCCAAACCCTAACTCTAAACCTCACCCAAAACCTAACCCTAACCCAAAACGTAATACTCACCCTAACCCTAACCCTAAACCAAACGCAAACCCTAACACTAACACTCACCCTAAATATAAAACTAACCCTAATACTAACCCTAACCCTAACCCTAACTCTAACCCTAACAAAAAACAAACACCTAAACCTAACCCTAACCCTAACCCTAACCGAAACCCTAACCCTAAGCCTAACCCAAATCCTAACTCTAACCCTAATCCTCACCCAAACCCGAAACCTAACCCTAATCCAAACACAAACCCTAACCCTAACCCTAACCCAAACCAAACCCTAACCCTAACCCAAACCCAAACACTAACCCGAACCTGAACCCTAACCTTAACCCTAACCCAAATCCTAACCCAAACCCTCAACCGAACTCTAACACTACCACTAACCCTAACCCTAAACCAAACCCAAACCCTAACCTTAAACCTAACCCAAACACTAACCCTAACCCTAACCCTAATCCTAATCCAAACCCTAAACATAACCCAAACTCTAACCCTAGACCTAACCCTAACCCTAACACAAACACAAACACAAACCCTAACCCTAACCCTAACCCAAAACCTAACCCTAACCCAAAACCTAAAACTAACCCTAACCCTAACCCTAAACCTAAACCAAACCCAAACCCTAACACTAACACTAACCCTAACTATAAAACTAACCCTAATCCTAAACCTAACCCTAACTCTAACCCTAACCCTAACCCTAACCCTAACCCTAACCCTAACCCTAACCCTAAACCTAACCCAAACCCTAACCCTAACCCTAACCTTAAACATAACCCTAACCCTAACCCTAACCCAAACCAAACCCTAACCCTAAAACTAATACTAACACTATCCCTAACCCAAACCAAACCCTAACCGTCACCCTAACCCTAACCCGAACCCAAACCCAAACTCTAACACTAACCCTAACCATAACCCACACCCTAAACCTAAACCTAACACTAACACTAACCCTAACCCAAACCAAATCCTAACCCTAACCTTAACCCTACCCCTAACCCAAACCCTAACCCTAACCCTAATCCTAACCCTAACCCTAACCCTAACCCAAACCAAACCGTAACCCTAAACCTAACCCTAACCCTACCCCTAACCCAAAACCTAACCCTAACCCTAATCCTAACCCTAACCCTAACCCTAACCCAAAACCTAACCCTAACCCAAAACCTAAAACTAACCCTCACCCTAACCCTAAACCTAAACCAAACCCAAATCCTAACACTAACACTAACCCTAACCCAAACCCAAATCCTAACCCTAAACCTAACCCTAACCCAAACACTAACCCTAACCCTAATCCTAACCCTAACCCTAACCCTAACCCAAACCAAACCCTAACCCTAAACCTAACCCTAAATCTAACCCTAACCCAAACCCAAAGCCTAACCCTAAACTTAACCGTAACCCTAACCCAAACACTAAACCTAAACCTAAACCTAACCCTAACCAAAACACGAACCCTAACCATAACCCTAAACCAAACCTTAACCCTAACCTTAAACCTAACCACAACCCAAACCCTAACCCTAAATCTAAAACTATACCTAACCCAAATCCTAACCCTAAACCTAACCCAAACCCTAACCCTAACACTAACCCTAAACCTAACCCTAACAAAACCCTAACCCTAGCCCTAACCCTAACGCTAACACAATCACAAACCCTAACCCTAACCTTAACCCTAACCCTAATCCAAACCCTAACCATAACCCAAATTTAACCCTAGACCTAACCCTAACCCTAACACAAACACAAACCCAAACCCTAACCCTAACCCTAACCCAAAACCTAACCCTAACCCTAACCCTAACCCTAACCCTAAACCAAACCCTAACTTTAAACCTAACCGTAAACCAAACCCTAACCCTAACCCTAACCCCAACCAAAACCCTAACCCTAATCCTAACCTTAACCCTAACCCATACACTAACCCTAATCCTAACCCTAACACTAACCCAAACCATAAACCTAACCCAAAACCTAACCCCAACCCTAACACTAAACCTAACCCTTTCCGAAACCCTAACCCTAACCCTAAACCTAACCCTAACCGAAACACTAACCCGAACACTAACCCTAACCGTAACCCTAACCCTTTCCGAAACCCTAACCCTAGCCCTAAACCTAACCCTAACCGAAACACTAACCCGAACCCTAACCCTAACCCTAACCCAAACCCTAACCCTAAACCAAACCCTAACCCAAACCCTAATGCTAAAACTAACCCTAACCCTAACCCTAACCCTAACCCTAACCCTAATCCTAACAATAACCATAACCCTAACCCTAACCCTAACCCTAACCCTAACCCTAACCCTAACCCTAACCCAAACACTAACCCTAAACCTAACACTAAACCTAACCCAAATCCTAACCCTAACCCTAACCAAAACTCTAACCCTAACCCTAACTCTGAACCAAACCCTAACCCTAGCTCTAACCCTAACCCTAACACAAACACTAACCCAAACCCTTACTCTAACCCTAACCCAAAACCTAACCCTATCCCAAAACGTAATACTCACCCTAACCCTAACCCTAAACCAAACGCAAACCCTAACACTAACACTAACCCTAAATATAAAACTAACCCTAATACTAACCCTAACCCTAACCCTAATTCTAACCCTAACAAAAACCAAACACCTAAACCTAACCCTAACCCTAACCCTAACCGAAAACCTAACCCAAACCCTAACTCTAACCCTAATCCTCACCCAAACCCGAAACCTAACCCTAATCCAAACACAAACCCTAACCCTAACCCTAACCCAAACCAAACCCTAACCCTAACCCAAACCCAAACACTAACCCGAACCTGAACCCTAACCTTAACCCTAACCCAAATCCTAACCCTAACCCTCAACCGAACCCTAACACTACCACTAACCCTAACCCTAAACCAAACCCAAACCCTAACCTTAAACCTAACCAAAACACTAACCCTAACCCTAACCCTAATCCTAATCCAAACCCTAACCATAACCCTAACCCTTACCCTAGCCCTAACCCTAACCCTAACACAAACACAAACACAAACCCTAACCCTAACCCTAACCCAAACCCTAACCCTAACCCTAAACCTAAAACTAACCCGAACCCTAACCCTAAACCTAAACCAAACGCAAACCCTAACACTAACACTAAACCTAACTATAAAACTAACCCTAATCCTAACCCTAACCCTAACTCTAACCCTAACCCTAACAAAAACCCTAACTTTAAAACTAACCGTAAACCAAACCCTAACCCTAACCCTAACCCTAACCCTAACCCCAACCAAAACCCTAACCCTAACCCTAACCTTAACCCTAACCCATACACTAACCGTAACCCTAACCCAAACCCTAAACCTAACCCAAAACCTAACCCTAACCCTAACACTAAACCTAACCCTTTCCTAAACCCTAACCCTAACCCTAAACCTAACCCTAACCAAAACACTAACCCGAACCCTAACCCTAACCCTAACCCAAACCCTAACCCTAAACCAAACCCTAACCCAAACCCTAATGCTAAAACTAAACCTAACCCTAACCATAACCATAACCATAACCGTAACCCTAACCCTAACGCTAACCCAAACCCTAACCCTAAACCTAACCCAAATCCTAACCCTAACCCTAACCTTAAACAAAACCCTAACCCTAACCCTAACCCAAACCAAACCCTAACCCTAATCCTAACCTTAACCCTAACCCTTACACTAACCCTAATCCTAACCCTAACACTAACCCAAACCATAAACCTAACCCAAAACCTAACCCCAACCCTAACACTAAACCTAACCCTTTCCGAAACCCTAAACCTAACCCTAAACCTAACCCTAACCGAAACACTAACCCGAACCCTAACCCTAACCCTAACCCAAACCCTAACCCTAAACCAAACCCTAACCCAAACCCTAATGCTAAAACTAAACCTAACACTAACCCTAACCCTAACCCTAATCCTAACCATAACCATAACCCTAACCCTAACCTTAACGCTAACCCAAACCCTAACCCTAAACGTAACCCAAACCCTAACCCTAATGCTAACCCTAACCCTAACCCTAACCCAAACCCAAACTCTAACACTAACCCTAACCCTAACCCACAACCTAACCCTAACCCACACCCTAACCCCAACCCTAACACAATCACAAAACCTAACCCTAACCCTAACCCTAACGCAAAACCTACCCCTAACCCAAAACCTAACACTAACCCTAACGCTAACCCTAAACCAAACCCAAACCCTAACACTAACACTAACCCTAACTATAAACCTAACCCTAATCCTAACCCTAACCCTAAACCTAACTCTAACCCAAACCCTAATGCTAAACCTAACCCTAACCATAACCCTAACCCTAACCCTAACCCTAACCCAAAACCTAACCCTAACCCTAACCCTAACCCTAAACCAAACCCAAACCCTAACACTAACACTAACCCTAACACTAAACCTTACCCTAATCCTAACCCTAACCGTAACCCTAACCCTAACCCTAACCCAAACCCTAACCTTAAACCTAACCCTAAACCAAACCCTAACCCTAAATCTAACTCTAACCCAAACCTAATCCTTAACCGTAACCTTAATCCTAATCCTAACCCTAACCCTAACCCTAACCCTAAACCAAACCCTAACCCTATCCCTAACACAAACCAAACCCTAACCCTAATCATAACCCTAAACCTAAACCAAACTCAAACCCTAACCCAAACCGTAAACCTAACCCTAACCCAAACACTTACCCTAACCCTAAACCTAACCCTATCCCAAACCCTAATCCTAACCCTAACCCTAACCCTAACAGAAACTCTAAACCTAACTAGAACCCAAACCGTAACCCAAACCCTAACCCTAACCCTAACCCTAAACCTTAATCTAAAGCAAACCCAAACCCTAACCGGAACCCTACCCCTAACACCAGCCCTAACCCAAACCAAACCCTAACTCAACCCCTAACCCTAACACTAACCCAAACCCTAACCCTAACCCTGACCCTAAGACTAACCCTAACCCAAAGCAAATACTAACCATAAACCTTACCCTACACATAACCCAAATGCAAACCCTAAGCCTAACCCAAAACCTAACCCTAACCCTAATCAAAACACGAACCCTAAACATAACCCTAAAGCAAACCTTAACGGTAACGTTAAAGCTAACCCTAACCCAAACACTAACCCTAACCCTAACACAAACACTAACCTAACACTAAACCTAACCCAAATCCTTACTCTAACCCTAACCAAAACACTAACCCTAACCCTAACCCTGAACCAAACCCTAACCATAGCCCTAACCCTAACCCTAACACAAACACTAACCCAAACCCTAACTCTAAACCTCACCCAAAACCTAACCCTAACCCAAAACGTAATACTCACCCTAACCCTAACCCTAAACCAAACGCAAACCCTAACACTAACACTCACCCTAAATATAAAACTAACCCTAATACTAACCCTAACCCTAACCCTAACTCTAACCCTAACAAAAAACAAACACCTAAACCTAACCCTAACCCTAACCCTAACCGAAACCCTAACCCTAAGCCTAACCCAAATCCTAACTCTAACCCTAATCCTCACCCAAACCCGAAACCTAACCCTAATCCAAACACAAACCCTAACCCTAACCCTAACCCAAACCAAACCCTAACCCTAACCCAAACCCAAACACTAACCCGAACCTGAACCCTAACCTTAACCCTAACCCAAATCCTAACCCAAACCCTCAACCGAACTCTAACACTACCACTAACCCTAACCCTAAACCAAACCCAAACCCTAACCTTAAACCTAACCCAAACACTAACCCTAACCCTAACCCTAATCCTAATCCAAACCCTAAACATAACCCAAACTCTAACCCTAGACCTAACCCTAACCCTAACACAAACACAAACACAAACCCTAACCCTAACCCTAACCCAAAACCTAACCCTAACCCAAAACCTAAAACTAACCCTAACCCTAACCCTAAACCTAAACCAAACCCAAACCCTAACACTAACACTAACCCTAACTATAAAACTAACCCTAATCCTAAACCTAACCCTAACTCTAACCCTAACCCTAACCCTAACCCTAACCCTAACCCTAACCCTAACCCTAAACCTAACCCAAACCCTAACCCTAACCCTAACCTTAAACATAACCCTAACCCTAACCCTAACCCAAACCAAACCCTAACCCTAAAACTAATACTAACACTATCCCTAACCCAAACCAAACCCTAACCGTCACCCTAACCCTAACCCGAACCCAAACCCAAACTCTAACACTAACCCTAACCATAACCCACACCCTAACCCTAAACCTAACACTAACACTAACCCTAACCCAAACCAAATCCTAACCCTAACCTTAACCCTACCCCTAACCCAAACCCTAACCCTAACCCTAATCCTAACCCTAACCCTAACCCTAACCCAAACCAAACCGTAACCCTAAACCTAACCCTAACCCTACCCCTAACCCAAAACCTAACCCTAACCCTAATCCTAACCCTAACCCTAACCCTAACCCAAAACCTAACCCTAACCCAAAACCTAAAACTAACCCTCACCCTAACCCTAAACCTAAACCAAACCCAAATCCTAACACTAACACTAACCCTAACCCAAACCAAATCCTAACCCTAACCTTAACCCTACCCCTAACCCAAACCCTAACCCTAACCCTAATCCTAACCCTAACCCTAACCCTAACCCAAACCAAACCGTAACCCTAAACCTAACCCTAACCCTAACCCTAACCCAAACCCTAAACCTAACTCTAACCCTAACCCAAACCCAAAGCCTAACCCTAAACTTAACCGTAACCCTAACCCAAACACTAAACCTAAACCTAAACCTAACCCTAACCAAAACACGAACCCTAACCATAACCCTAAACCAAAACATAACCTTAACCTTAAACCCAACCATAACCCAAACCCTAACCCTAAACTTAACAATATACCTAACCCAAATCCTAACCCTAAACCTAACCCAAACCAAACCCTAACCGTAACCCTAACCCTAAACCTAACCCATACCCAAACCCTAACACTAACCCTAACCCTAACCCAAAGTCTAACCCTAACCTAACTCTGACACGAACCCTAACCCAAACCAAACCCGAACCCTAACCCTAACCCTAATGCAAACCCTAACCCTAACCCTAACCCTAAACCAAACCCTAACCCTAGCCCTAACCTTAATCCTAACACAATCACAAACCCTAACCCTAACCCTAACCCTAACCCAAAACCTAACCCTAACCCAAAACCTAACACTAACCCTAACGCTAAACCTAAACCAAACCCAAACCCTAACACTAACACTAACCCTAACTATAAACCTAACCCTAATCCTAATCCTAACCCTAAACCTAACTCTAACCCTAACCCTAACCTAAAACCTAACCTTAAACCTAACCCTAAACCAAACCCTAACCCTAAGCCTAACCCTAACCCAAACCAAACCCTAACCCTAACCCAAACCCAAACACTAACCCGAAACCGAACCCTAACCTTTACCCTAACCCAAATCCTAACCCTAACCCTCACCCGAACCCTAACACAACCACTAACACTAACCTTAAACCAAACCCAAACCCTAACCTTAACCCTAACCCAAACACTTACCCTAACCCTAACCCTAATCCAAACCCTAACCCTAACCCAAACCCTAACCCTAAACCTAATCCTAAACCTAACCCTAACCCAAATCCTAACCCTAAACGTAACCCAAACCCTAATGCTAAACCTAACCCTAACCCTAACCCTAACCCTAACCCTAACCCAAAACCTAACCCTAACCCTAACCCTAACCCGAAACCAAACCCAAACCCTAACACTAACACTAACCCTAACACTAAACCTAACCCTAATCCTAAACCTAACCGTAATCCTAACCCTAACCGTAACCCAAACCCTAACCTTAAACCTAACCCTAAACCAAACCCTAACCCTAAACCTAATTCTAACCCAAACCTAATCCTTAACCGTAAACTTAATCCTAACCCTAACCCTAACCATAACCCAAGCCCTAACCCTAAACTTAACCCTAACCCTATCCCTAACACAAACCAAACCCTAACCCTAAACATAACCCTAAACCTAACCCAAACCCAAACCCCAACCCAAACCCTAAACCTAACCCTAACCCAAACACTTACCCTAACCCTAAACCTAACCCTATCCCAAACCCTAATCCTAACCCTAACCCTAACACTAACAGAAATTCTAACCCTAACTAGAACCCAAACCGTAACCTTAACCCTAACTCTAACCCTAACGCTAATCCTAACACTAAACCTAAATCTAAAGCAAACCCAAACCCTAACCGGAACCCTAACCCTAACACCAGCCCTAACCCAAACCAAACCATAACTCAACCCCTAACCCTAAGACTAACCCAAACCCTAAACCTAACCCTAACCCTAACACTAACCCTAACCCAAAGCAAAACCTAACCATAAACCTAACCCTACACATAACCCAAATCCAAACCCTAACCCTAACCCAAAACCTAACCCTAACCCTAACCCTAACCCTAACCAAAACACTAACCCTAAACATAACCCTAAACCAAACGTTAACTCTAACCTTAAACCTAACCCTAACCCAAACACTAACCCTAAACCTAACACTAAACCTAACCCAAATCCTAACCCTAACCCTAAACCAAACCCTAACCCTAACCCTAACCCTGACCCAAACCCTAACCCTAGCCCTAACCCTAACCCTAAAACAAACACTAACCCAAACCCTAACTCTAACCCCAACCAAAAACCTAACCCTAACCCAAAACGTAATACTCACCCTAACCCTAAACGTAAACCAAACGCAAAACCTAACACTAACACTAAACCTAAATATTAAACTAACCCTAATACTAACCCTAACCCTAACCCTAACTCAAACCCTAACCCTACCCAATCCCTAACCTTAAACCTAACCGTAAACCAAACCCTAACCCTAACCCATACACTAACACTAATCCTAACCCTAAACTTAACCCAAACCCTAAACCTAGCCCAAAACCTAACCCTGACCCTAACATTGAACCTAACACATTCCCAAACCCTAACCCTAACCCTAAACCTAATCCTAACCGAAACACTAACCCGAACCCTAACCCTAACCCTAACCCTAACCCTAACCCTAACCCTAACCGTACCCCTAACCCTAACCCTAACCCAAACCAAACCCTAACCCTAACCCTAACAATATCCCTAACCCAAACGAAACCCTAACCTTAACCCTAACCCCAACCCTGACGCAAACCCAAACCATAACTCTAACCCGAACCCTAACACAAACCCTAACCCTAACCCTAACCCTAACACCTAACCCCTAACCCTAATCCTTACCCTAAACCAAACCCAACCCCTAACCCTAAAACTAACCTTAACCCAAACACTAACCCTAACCCTACCCTAACCCTAACCCCCAAATAAACCTCACCCTAAACTTAACCCTAACTCTAACCCAATCTCAAACCCTAACCCTAAAATGAACGCTAACCCTAAGCCAAACCCTAACCCTAACACTAACCGTAACCCTAAACCTAACCCTAACCCTAACCCTAACCCAAACCAAACCCTAACCCTAACCCTAACCCTAACCCTAACCCTAACCCTAACCCAAACCAAAACCCTAACCTTAAACCTAACCATAACCCAAACACTAACCCTAAACCTAACACTATACCTAACCCAAATCCTAACCTAAACCTAACCCAAACCAAACCCTAACCATAACCCTAACCCTAACCCTAACCCTAACCCATACCCAAACCCTAACACTAACCCTAACCCTAACCCAAAGCCTAACCCTAACCCTAACACTGACACTAACCCTAACCCAAACCAAACCCGAACCCTACCCCTAACCCTAATGCAAACCCTAACCCTAACCCTAACCCTAAACCAAACCCTAACCCTAGCCCTAACCTTAATCCTAACACAATCACAAACCCTAACCCTAACCATAACCCTAACCCAAAACCTAACCCTAACCCAAAACCTAACACTAACCCTAACGCTAACCCTAAACCAAACCCAAACCCTAACACTAACACTAACCCTAACTATAAACCTAACCCTAATCCTAACCCTAACCCTAACCCTAACTCTAACCCTAACCCTAACCTAAAACCTAACCTTAAAGCTAACCCTAAACCAAACCCTAACCCTAACCCTAAGCTTAACCCAAACCAAACCCTAACCCTAACCCAAACCCAAACACTAACCCGAAACTGAAACCTAACCTTTACCCTAACATAAACCTAACCCAAACACTTACCCTAACCCTATCCTAACCCTATCCCAAACCCTAATCCTAACACTAACCCTAACCCTAACAGAAACTCTAACCCTAACTAGAACCCAAACCGTAACCTTAACCCTAACCCTAACGCTAATCCTAACACTAAACCTAAATCTAAAGCAAACCCAAACCCTAACCGGAACCCTAACCCTAACACCAGCCCTAACCCAAACCAAAACATAACTCAACCCCTATCCCTAACACTAACCCAAACCCTAACCCTAAACCTAACCGTAACCCTAACCCTAACCCAAACCAAACCTAACCCTAACCCTAACACTAACAATATCCCTAACCCAAACGAAACCCTAACCTTAACCCTTACCCCAACCCTGACGCAAACCCAAACCCTAACACTTAGCCTAACCCTAACGCACACCCTATCCCTAACCCTAACACTAACACTAACCCTAACCCAAACCAAATCCTAACCCTAACCCTAACCCTAACCCTAACCCAAACCCTAACCCTAACCCTAACCCTAACCATAACCCTAACCCTAACCAAACCGTAAACCTAAATATAACCCTAACCCTAACCCTAACCCAAACCCTAACTCTAAATCTAACCCTAACCCAAACCCAAAGCCTAAGCCTAAACTTAACCGTAACCCTAACCCTAACCCTAACACTAACCCTAAACCTAACCCTAACAAAATCCTAATCCTAGCCCTAACCCTAACCTTAACACAATCACAAACCCTAACCCTCACCCTAACCCTAACCCAAAATCTAACCCTAACCCAAAACCTAACACTAACCCTAACTCTAACCCTAAACCAAACCCAAACCCTAACACTAACACTAACACTAACCCTACCTATAAACCTAACCCTAATCCTAACCCTAACCTTAACTCTAACCCTAACCCTAACCTAAAACCTAACCTTAAACCTAACCCTAAACCAAACCCTAACCCTAAACCTAACCCTAACCCTAAACCTAACCAAAACCCTAACCCTAAACCTAACCTTAAACCTAATCCAAACACTAACCCTAATCCTAACCTAACCCTAACCCAAACCCTAAACCTAGCCCAAACCCTAAACCTAACCCTAACCGTAAACCTAACCCTTTCCCAAACCCTAACCCTAACCCTAAACCTAACCCTAACCCAAACACTAACCCTAAATCTAACCCTAAACCAAACCCTAACCTTAAACCAAACCCTAACCCAAACCCTAACCCTAAACCTAACTCTAACACTAA
>CM069530.1:672500-675000 GCA_035773235.1 Eospalax fontanierii | reverse complement strand
ACACTAACCCTAAACCTAACCCTAACCCAAATCCTAACCCCAACCCAAAACCTAATACTAATCTAACCCTAACCCAAAACCAAAACCAAACCCTAACACTAACACTAACCCTAACTCTAAACCTAACCCTAATCCTAACCATAACCCTAACTCTAATCCTAACCCTAACCCAAACCCTAACCTTAAACCTAACCCTAAACCAAACCCTAACCGTAATCCTAACTCTAGCCCAAACCTAATCCTTAACCCTAACCTTAATCCTAAGCCTAACCCTAACCCTAACCCAACCCCTAACCCTAACCCTAACCCTAAAAAAAACCAAACCCTAAACCTAACAATAACTCTAAACCTAACCCAAAACCAAACCCTAACCCAAACCCTAACCTAATCCTAACCCTAACACTAACATTAACCCAAAACAAACCCTAACCATAAACCTAACCCTACACCTAACCCAAACCCAAACCCTAACCTAAACCTAACTCTAACACTAACATTAACCCAAAGCAAACCCTAACCATAAACGTAACCATACACCTCACCCAAAACCAAACCCTAACCTAACCCTAACCCTAACCCTCACCCAAACCCTTACCCTAACCCTAAAGCTAAATCTAACCATAAACCAAAACCTAACCCTAACCCTAAACCTAACCCTAACTCAAACCCAAATCCTAACCCTAACCCTAACCCTAACCCAAACCCTAAACCTTACCCTAACCCTAAATCTGACCCTAACCCAAAGCCTAAGCTTAACCCTGAAACTAACACTAACCCTAACCCAAACCAAACCCTAACCATAACCCTAATCCAAACAATAAACCTCACCCTAACCCAAACCAAACCCTAACCCAAACCCTAACGCTAAACCTAACCGTAACCCTAACATAAACCCACAACCTAACACTAACCCTCACCCAAACCCTAACACTACCCCTAACACTAACCCTAAACCAAACCCAAACCCTAACCCTAACCATAACCCAAACCCTAACACTAACCCTAACCCTAACCATAAACCAAACCCTAACATTAACACTAACCCTAACCGTAACCCTAAACCTAACCCAAATCCCAACCCTAAACCTAACCCAAAACCTAACCCTAACCCTAACCTTAACCCTAACCCTAAACCAAACTCTAACCCTAAACCTAACCCTAACTCAAACCCTAACGATAAATCTACCCTAACCGTAACATAAACCAAAAACCTAACCCTAACCCTAACCCTAACCCAAACCCTAACCCTAACCCAAACCCTAACCCTGAACCTAACCCAAACCCTAACCTTAACCCTAACCTTAACCTTAACCATATCCCTAACCCTTACCCAAACCAAATCCTAACCCTAACCCTAACCCTAACAATATCCCTAACCCAAACGAAACCCTAACCGTAACCCTAACCCTAAACCTAACCCTAAACCTAACCCTAACCCAAACCCAAACCCTAACCCTAAACTTAACCATAACCCTAACCCAAACACTAAATCTAAACCTAAACCTAATCCTAACCAAAACACGAACCCTAACCATAACCCTAAACCAAACCTTAAACCTAACCTTAAACCTAACCCTAACCCAAACCCTAAACCTAAACCTAACACTAGACCTAACCCAAATCCTAATCCTAAATCTAACCCAAACCCTAACCCTAACACTAACCCTAAACCTAACCCTAACAAAACCCTAACCCTAGCCCTAACCCAAACCCTAACACAAACACAAACCCTAACCCTAACCCTAAACCTAACCCAAAATCTAACCCTAACCCAAAACCTAACACTAACCCTAACGCTAACCCTAAACCAAACCCAAACCCTAACACTAACACTAACCCTAACTATAAACCTAACCCTTATCCTAACCCTAACCCTAACTCTAACCCTAAACCTAACCTAAAACCTAAACTTAAACCTAACCCTAAACCAAACCCTAACCCTAACCCTAACCCTAAACCTAAACCTAACCAAAACCCTAACCCTAACCCTAACCTTAAACCTAAACCATACACTAACCCTAATCCTAACCTAACCCTAACCCAAACCCTAAACCTAACCCAAACCCTAACCCTAAACCTAACCCTTTCCCAAACCCTAACCCTAACCCTAAACCTAAACCTAACCCTAACCCAAACACTAACCCTAACCCTAACCCTAAACCAAACCCTAACCTTAAACCAAACCCTAACCCAAACCGTAACGTTAAACCTAACTCTAACCCTAACATAAACCAAACACCTAAACCTAACCCTAACCCTAAGCCTAAACCTAACCCAAACCCTAAACTTAAGCCTAATCCAAACCCTAACTCTAACCCTAACCCTCACCCAATCCCGAAACCTAACCCTAATCCAAACACAAACCCTAACCCTAACCCTAACCCTAACCCAAACCAAACCCTAACCCTAAGCCATACCCAAACACTAACCCGAACGCGAACCCAAAACCTAACCTTAACCCTAACCCAAATCCTAACCCTAACCCTCACCCGAACCCTAA
>CM069530.1:650000-660000 GCA_035773235.1 Eospalax fontanierii | reverse complement strand
CTTAACCCTAACCTTAAACATAACCCTAACCCAAACACTAAACCTAAACCTAACACTAAACCTAACCCAAATCCTAACCCTAACCCTAACCCAAACCCTAATCCAAACCCTAATCCTAAACCAAACCCTAACCCTAGCCCTAACCCTAACTCAAACCCAAACCCTAAACCTAATTCTAACCCTAACCCTAACCCAAACCAAACCCTTACCCTAAACCTAACCCTAACCCAAAGCCAAACCCTAACCCTAACTCTAACCCTAAACCAAACCCAAAGCCTAACCCTAAACTTAACCGTAACCCTAACCCAAACACTAAACCTAACCCTAAACCTAACCCTAACCAAAACATGAACCCTAACCATAACCCTAAACCAAACCTTAACCCTAACCTTAAACCTAACCATAACCCAAACCCTAACCCAAACCTAACACTAAACCTAACCCAAAACCTAACCCTAAACCTAACCCAAACCGTAACCCTAATACTAACCCTAACCCTAACACTAACAAAACCCTAACCCTAGCCCTAACCCTAACCCTAACACAAAACCTAACCCTAATCCAAAACCTAACACTAACCCTAACGTTAACACTAAACCAAACAAAAAACCTATCCCTAACCCAAAACCTAACGTTAAACCTAATCCTAAACCAAACCCTAACCCTAACCCTAACCCTAACCAAAACACTAACCCTAACCTTAATCCTAACCCAACCACTAACCCTAATCCTAACCCTAACCCTAACCCAAACCCTAAACCTAAACCAAAACCTAACCCTAACCCTAACCATAAACCTAGCCCATTCCCAAACCCTAACCCTAACCCTAATCCTAACCCTAACCCAAACACTAACCCTAAACCTAACACTAAACCTAACCCAAATCCTAACCCTAACCCTAACCCTGAACCAAACCCTAACCATAGCCCTAACCCTAACCCTAACACAAACACTAACCCAAACCCTAACTCTAAACCTCACCCAAAACCTAACCCTAACCCAAAACGTAATACTCACCCTAACCCTAACCCTAAACCAAAAGCAAACCCTAACACTAACACTAACCCTAAAAATAAAACTAACCCTAATACTAACCCTAACCCTAACCCTAACTCTAACCCTAACAAAAACCAAACACCTAAACCTAACCCTAACCCTAACCCTAACCGAAACCCTAACCCTAAGCCTAACCCAAACCCTAACTCTAACCCTAATCCCCACCCAAACCCGAAACCTAACCCTAATCCAAACACAAACCCTAACCTTAACACTAACCCAAACCAAACCCTAACCCTAACCCAAACACTAACCTGAACCTGAACCCTAAACTTAACCCTAACCCAAATCCTAACCCAAACCCTCAACCGAACCCTAACACTACCACTAACCCTAACCCTAAACCAAACCCAAACCCTAACCTTAAACCTAACCCAAACACTAACCCTAACCCTAACCCTAATCCTAATCCAAACCCTAACCATAACCCAAACTCTAACCCTAGACCTAACCCTAACCCTAACACAAACACAAACACAAACCCTAACCCTAACCCTAACCCAAAACCTAACCCTAACCCAAAACCTAAAACTAACCCTAACCCTAACCCTAAACCTAAACCAAACCCAAACACTAACACTAACACTAACCCTAACTATAAAACTAACCCTAATCCTAACCCTAACCCTAACTCTAACCCTAACCCTAACAAAAACCCTAACTTTAAAATTAACCGTAAACCAAACCCTAAACCTAACCCTAACCCTAACCCTAACCCTAACCCCAACCAAAACCCTAAACCTAACCCTAACCTTAACGCTAACCCATACACTAACCGTAACCCTAACCCAAACCCTAAACCTAACCCAAAACCTAACCCTAACCCTAACACTAAACCTAACCCTTTCCCAAACCCTAACCCTAACCCTAAACCTAACCCTAACCGAAACACTAACCCGAACCCTAACCCTAACCCTAACCCAAACCCTAACCCTAAACCAAACCCTAACCCAAACCCTAATGCTAAAACTAAACCTATCCCTTACCCTAACCCTAACCATAACCCGAACCCTAATCCTAACACTATCCCAAACCCTAACCCTAAACCTAACCCAAACCCTAACCCTAACCCTAACCTTAAACATAACCCTAACCCTAACCCTAACCCTAACCCAAACCAAACCCTAACCCTAAAACTAATACTAACACTATCCCTAACCCAAACCAAACCCTAACCGTCACCCTAACCCTAACCCTAACCCAAACCCAAACTCTAACACTAACCCTAACCATAACCCACACCCTAACCCTAAACTAACACTAACACTAACCCTAGCCCAAACCAAATCCTAACCCTAACCTTAACCCTACCCCTAACCCAAACCCTAACCCTAACCCTAATCCTAACCCTAACCCTAACCCTAACCCAAACCAAACCGTAACCCTAAACCTACCCTAACCCTACCCCTAACCCAAACCCTAACCCTAACCCTAATCCTAACCCTAACCCTAACCCTAACCCAAAACCTAACCCTAACCCAAAACCTAAAACTAACCCTCACCCTAACCCTAAACCGAAACCAAACCCAAACCCTAACACTAACACTAACCCTAACCCAAACCAAATCCTAACCCTAACCTTAACCCTACCCCAAACCCAAACCCTAATCCTAACCCTAATCCTAACCCTAACCCTAACCCTAACCCAAACCAAACCGTAACCCTAAACCTAACCCTAACCCTAACTCTAACCCAAACCCTAACCCTAACTCTAACCCTAACCCAAACCCAAAGCCTAACCCTAAACTTAACCGTAACCCTAACCCAAACACTAAACCTAAACCTAAACCTAACCCTAACCAAAACACGAACCCTAACCATAACCCTAAACCAAAACATAACCCTAACTTTAAACCTAACCATAACCCAAACCCTAACCCTAAACCTAACACTATACCTAACCCAAATCCTAACCCTAAACCTAACCCAAACCAAACCGTAACCGTAACCCTAACCCTAACCCATACCCAAACCCTAACACTAACCCTAACCCTAACCCAAAGCCTAACCCTAAACTAACTCTGACACGAACCCTAACCCAAACCAAACCCGAACCCTAACCCTAACCCTAATGCAAACCCTAACCCTAACCCTAACCCTAAACCAAACCCTAACCCTAGCCCTAACCCTAATCCTAACACAATCACAAACCCTAACCCTAACCCTAACCCTAACCCAAAACCTAACCCTAACCCAAAACCTAACACTAACCCTAACGCTAACCCTAAACCAAACCCAAACCCTAACACTAACACTAACCCTAACTATAAACCTAACCCTAATCCTAATCCTAACCCTAACCCTAACTCTAACCCTAACCCTAACCTAAAACCTAACCTTAAACCTAACCCTAAACCAAACCCTAACCCTAACCCTAACCCTAACCCAAACCAAACCCTAACCCTAACCCAAACCCAAACACTAACCCGAAACCGAACCCTAACCTTTACCCTAACCCAAATCCTAACCCTAACCCTCTCCCGAACCCTAACACAACCACTAACACTAACCTTAAACCAAACCAAACCCTAACCTTAACCCTAACCCAAACACTTACCCTAACCCTAACCCTAATCCAAACCCTAACCCTAACCCAAACCCTAACCCTAAACCTAATCCGAACCCTAACCCTAACCCAAATCCTAACCCTAAATCTAAACGTAACCCAAACCCTAATGCTAAACCTAACCCTAACCATAACCCTAACCCTAACCCTAACCCAAAACCTAACCCTATCCCTAACCCTAACCCGAAACCAAACACAAACCCTAACACTAACACTAACCCTAACACTAAACCTAACCCTAATCCTAACCCTAACCGTAATCCTAACCCTAACCGTAACCCAAACCCTAACCTTAAACCTAACCCTAAACCAAACCCTAACCCTAAACCTAATTCTAACCCAAACCTAATCCTTAACCGTAAACTTATTCCTAACCCTAACCCTAACCGTAACCCAAGCCCTAACCCTAAACTTAACCCTAACCCTATCCCTAACACAAACCAAACCCTAACCCTAAACATAACCCTAAACCTATCCCAAACCCAAACACTTACCCTAACCCTAAACCTAACCCTATCCCAAACCCTAATCCTAACCCTAACCCTAACACTAACAGAAATTCTAACCCTAACTAGAACCCAAACCGTAACCTTAACCCTAACTCTAACCCTAACGCTAATCCTAACACTAAACCTAAATCTAAAGCAAACCCAAACCCTAACCGGAACCCTAACCCTAACACCAGCCCTAATCCAAACCAAACCATAACTCAACCCCTAACCCTAACACTAACCCAAACCCTAACCCTAACCCTAACCCTAACACTAACCCTAACCCAAAGCAAACCCTAACCATAAACCTAACCCTACACATAACCCAAATCCAAACCCTAACCCTAACCCAAAACCGAACCCTAACCCTAACCGTAACCCTAACCAAAACACTAACCCTAAACATAACCCTAAACCAAACCTTAACTCTAACCTTAAACCTAACCCTAACCCAAACACTAACCCTAAACCTAACACTAAACCTAACCCAAATCCTAACCCTAACCCTAAACCAAACCCTAACCCTAACCCTAACCCTGAACCAAACCCTAACCCTAGCCCTAACCCTAACCCTAACACAAACACTAACCCAAACCCTAACTCTAACCCTAACCAAAAACCTAACCCTAACCCAAAACGTAATACTCACCCTAACCCTAAACGTAAACCAAACGCAAAACCTAACACTAACACTAACCCTAAATATTAAACTAACCCTAATACTAACCCTAACCCTAACCCTAACTCTAACCCTAACCCTACCCAATCCCTAACCTTAAACCTAACCGTAAACCAAGCCCTAACCCTAACCCGTACACTAACACTAATCCTAACCCTAACCCTAAACCAAACCCATAACCTTACCCAAAACCAAACCCTAACCCTAACACTGAACCTAACACATTCCCAAACCCTAACCCTAACCCTAAACCTAATCCTAACCGAAACACTAACCCGAACCCTAACCCTAACCCTAACCCTAACCCTAACCCTAACCGTACCCCTAACCCTAACCCTAACCCAAACCAAACCCTAACCCTAACCCTAACCCTAACCCAAAACCTAACGCTAACCCAAAACCTAAAACTAACCCAAGCCATAACCCTAAACTTAACCCTAACCCTATCCCTAACACAAACCAAACCCTAACCCTAATCATAACCCTAAACCTAAACCAAACCCAAACCCTAACCCAAACCATAAACCTAACCCTAACCCAAACACTTACCCTAAAACTAAACCTAACCCTATCCCAAACCCTAATCCTAACCCTAACCCTAACCCTAACAGAAACTCTAAACCTAACTAGAACCCAAACCGTAACCCTAACCCTAACCCTAACCCTAACCCTAAACCTTAATCTAAAGCAAACCCAAACCCTAACCGGAACCCTACCCCTAACACCAGCCCTAACCCAAACCAAACCCTAACTCAACCCCTAAGCCTAACACTAACCCAAACCCTAACCCTAACCCTGACCCTAACACTAACCCTAACCCAAAGCAAATCCTAACCATAAACCTAACCCTACACATAACCCAAATCCAAACCCTAACCCTAACCCAAAACCTAACCCTAACCCTAATCCTAACCCTAATCAAAACACGAACCCTAAACATAACCCTAAACCAAACCTTAACCCTAACCTTAAACCTAACCCTAACCCAAACACTAACCCTAAACCTAACACTAAACATAACCCAAATCCTAACCGTAACCCTAACCAAAACACTAACCCTAACCCTAACCCTGAACCAAACCCTAACCATAGCCCTAACCCTAACCCTAACACAAACACTAACCCAAACTCTACCTCTAAGCCTCACTCAAAGCCTAACCCTAACCCAAAACGTAGTACTCACCCTAACCCTAACCCAAACCCAAACTCAAACCCTAACACTAACACTAACCCAAAATATAAAACTAACCCTAATACTAACCCTAACCCTAACCCTAACTCTAACCCTAACAAAAACCAAACACCTAAACCTAACCCTAACCCTAACCCTAACCGAAACCCTAACCCTAAGCCTAACCAAATCCTAACTCTAACCCTAATCCTCACCCAAACCCGAAACCTAACCCTAATCCAAACACAAACCCTAACCCTAACCCTATCCAAAACCCAACCCTAACCCTTACCCTAACCCAAACACTAACCCGAACCTGAACCCTAACCTTAACCCTAACCCAAATCCTAACCCAAACCCTCAACCGAAATCTAACACTACCACTAACCCTAACCCTAAACCAAACCCAAACCCTAACCTTAAACCTAACCCAAACACTAACCCTAACCCTAACCCTAATCCTAATCCAAACCCTAAACATAACCCAAACTCTAACCCTAGACCTAACCCTAACCCTAACACAAACACAAACACAAACCCTAACCCTAACCCTAACCCAAAACCTAACCCTAACCCAAAACCTAAAACTAACCCTAACCCTAACCCTAAACCTAAACCAAACCCAAACCCTAACACTAACACTAACCCTAACTATAAAACTAACCCTAATCCTAACCCTAACCCTAACTCTAACCCTAACCCTAACAAAAACCCTAACTTTAAAACTAACCGTAAACCAAACCCTAACCCTAACCCTAACCCTAACCCTAACCCCAACTAAAACCCTAACCCTAACCTTAACGATAACCCATACACTAACCGTAACCCTAACCCAAACCCTAAACCTAACCCAAAACCTAACCCTAACCCTAACACTAAACCTAACCCTTTCCCAAACCCTAACCCTAACCCTAAACCTAACCCTAACCGAAACACTAACCCGAACCCTAACCCTAACCCTAACCCAAACCCTAACCCTAAACCAAACCCTAACCCAAACGCTAATGCTAAAACTAAACCTAACCCTAACCCTAACCCTAACCATAACCCTAACCCTAACCCTAACGCTAACCCAAACCCTAACCCTAAACCTAACCCAAACCCTAACCCTAACCCTAACCTTAAACATAACCCTAACCCTAACCCTAACCCAAACCAAACCCTAACCCTAAAACTAATACTAACACTATCCCTAACACAAACCAAACCCTAACCGTCACCCTAACCCTAACCCTAATCCAAACCCAAACTCTAACACTAACCCTAACCATAACCCACACCCTAACCCTAAACCTAACACTAACACTAACCCTAACCCAAACCAAATCCTAACCCTAACCTTAACCCTACCCCTAACCCAAACCCTAACCCTAACCCTAATCCTAACCCTAACCCTAACCCTAACCCAAACCAAACCGTAACCCTAAACCTAACCCTAACCCTAACCCTAACCCAAAACCTAACCGTAACCCTAATCCTAACCCTAACCCTAACACTAACCCAAAACCTAACCCTAACCCAAAACCTAAAACTAACCCTCACCTTAACCCTAAACCTAAACCAAACCCAAATCCTAACACTAACACTAACCCTAACCCAAACCAAATCCTAACCCTAACCTTAACCCTACCCCTAACCCAAACCCTAACCCTAACCCTAATCCTAACCCTAACCCTAACCCTAACCCAAACCAAACCGTAACCCTAAACCTAACCCTAACCCTAACCCTAACCCAAACCCTAACCCTAACTCTAACCCTAACCCAAACCCCAAGCCTAACCCTAAACTTAACCGTAACCCTAACCCAAACACTAAACCTAAACCTAAACCTAACCCTAACCAAAACACGAACCCTAACCATAACCCTAAACCAAAACATAACCCTAACCTTAAACCTAACCATAACCCAAACCCTAACCCTAAACCTAACACTATACCTAACCCAAATCCTAACCCTAAACCTAACCCAAACCAAACCCTAACCGTAACCCTAACCCTAACCCTAACCCATACCCAAACCCTAACACTAACCCTAACCCTAACCCAAAGTCTAACCCTAACCTAACTCTGACACGAACCCTAACCCAAACCAAACCCGAACCCTAACCCTAACCCTAATGCAAACCCTAACCCTAACCCTAACCCTAAACCAAACCCTAACCCTAGCCCTAACCCTAATCCTAACACAATCACAAACCCTAACCCTAACCCTAACCCTAACCCAAAACCTAACCCTAACCCAAAACCTAACACTAATCCTAACGCTAAACCTAAACCAAACCCAAACCCTAACACTAACACTAACCCTAACTATAAACCTAACCCTAATCCTAATCCTAACCCTAACCCTAACTCTAACCCTAACCCTAACCTAAAACCTAACCTTAAACCTAACCCTAAACCAAACCCTAACCCTAACCCTAACCCTAACCCAAACCAAACCCTAACCCTAACCCAAACCCAAACGCTAACCCGAAACCGAACCCTAACCTTTACCCAAACCCAAATCCTAACCCTAACCCTCACCCGAACCCTAACACAACCACTAACACTAACCTTAAACCAAACCCAAACCCTAACCTTAACCTTAACCCAAACACTTACCCTAACCCTAACCCTAATCCAAACCCTAACCCTAACCCATACCCTAAACCTAAACCTAATCCTAACCCTAACCCTAACCGAAATCCTAACCCTAAACCTAAACGTAACCCAAACCCTAATGCTAAACCTAACCCTAACCCTAACCCTAACCCTAACCCTAACCCAAAACCTAACCCTAACCCTAACCCTAACCCGAAACCAAACCCAAACCCTAACACTAACACTAACCCTAACACTAAACCTAACCCTAATCCTAACCCTAACCGTAATCCTAACCCTAACCGTAACCCAAACCCTAACCTTAAATCTAACCCTAAACCAATCCCTAACCCTAAACCTAATTCTAACCCAAACCTAATCCTTAACCGTAAACTTAATCCTAACCCTAACCCTAACCATAACCCAAGCCCTAACCCTAAACTTAACCCTAACCCTATCCCTAACACAAACCAAACCCTAACCCTAAACATAACCCTAAACCTAACCCAAACCCAAACCCCAACCCAAACCCTAAACCTAACCCTAACCCAAACACTTACCCTAACCCTAAACCTAACCCTATCCCAAACCCTAATCCTAACCCTAACCCTAACACTAACAGAAATTCTAACCCTAACTAGAACCCAAACCGTAACCTTAACCCTAACTCTAACCCTAACGCTAATCCTAACACTAAACCTAAATCTAAAGCAAACCCAAACCCTAACCGGAACCCTAACCCTAACACCAGCCCTAACCCAAACCAAACCATAACTCAACCCCTAACCCTAACACTAACCCAAACCCTAACCCTAACCCTAACCCTAACACTAACCCTAACCCAAAGCAAACCCTAACCATAAACCTAACCCTACACATAACCCAAATCCAAACCCTAACCCTAACCCAAAACCTAACCCTAACCCTAACCCTAACCCTAACCAAAACACTAACCCTAAACATAACCCTAAACCAAACGTTAACTCTAACCTTAAACCTAACCCTAACCCAAACACTAACCCTAAACCTAACACTAAACCTAACCCAAATCCTAACCCTAACCCTAAACCAAACCCTAACCCTAACCCTAACCCTGAACCAAACCCTAACCCTAGCCCTAACCCTAACCCTAACACAAACACTAACCCAAACCCTAACTCTAACCCTACCCAAAAACCTAACCCTCACCCAAAACGTAGTACTCACCCTAACCCTAAACGTAAATCAAACGCAAAACCTAACACTAACACTAACCCTAAATATTAAACTAACCCTAATACTAACCCTAACCCTAACCCTAACTCAAACCCTAACCCTACCCAATCCCTAACCTTAAACCTAACCGTAAACCAAACCCTAACCCTAACCCATACACTAACACTAATCCTAACCCTAAACTTAACCCAAACCCTAAACCTAACCCAAAACCTAACCCTGACCCTAACACTGAACCT
>CM069530.1:637500-642500 GCA_035773235.1 Eospalax fontanierii | reverse complement strand
CTAAACTTAACCGTAACCCTAACCCAAACCCTAAACTTAACCCTAACCAAAACAGGAAACCTAACCATAACCCTAAACAAAACCTTAACCCTAATCCTAAACCTAACCATAACCCAAACACTAACCCTCACCCTAACCCTAACCCAAATCCTAACCCCAACCCAAAACCTAATACTAATCCTAACCCTAACCCAAAACCAAAACCAAACCCTAACACTAACACTAACCCTAACTCTAAACCTAACCCTAATCCTAACCATAACCCTAACTCTAATCCTAACCCTAACCCAAACCCTAACCTTAAACCTAACCCTAAACCAAACCCTAACCCTAATCCTAACTCTAGCCCAAACCTAATCCTTAACCCTAACCTTAATCCTAAGCCTAACCCTAACCCTAACCCAACCCCTAACCCTAACCCTAACCCTAACAAAAACCAAACCCTAAACCTAACAATAACTCTAAACCTAACCCAAAACCAAACCCTAACCCAAACCCTAACCTAATCCTATCCCTAACCCTAACATTAACCCAAAACAAACCCTAACCATAAACCTAACCCTACACCTAACCCAAACCCAAACCCTAACCTAAACCTAACTCTAACACTAACATTAACCCAAAGCAAACCCTAACCATAAACGTAACCATACACCTCACCCAAAACCAAACCCTAACCTAACCCTAACCCTAACCCTCACCCAAACCCTAACCCTAACCCTAAAGCTAAATCTAACCATAAACCAAAACCTAACCCTAACCCTAAACCTAACCCTAACTCAAACCCAAATCCTAACCCTAACCCTAACCCTAACCCAAACACTAAACCTTACCCTAACCCTAAATCTAACCCTAACCCAAAGCCTAAGCTTAACCCTGAAACTAACACTAACCCTAACCCAAACCAAACCCTAACCATAACCCTAATCCAAACAATAAACCTCACCCTAACCCAAACCAAACCCTAACCCAAACCCTAACGCTAAACCTAACCGTAACCCTAACATAAACCCACAACCTAACACTAACCCTCACCCAAACCCTAACACTACCCCTAACACTAACCCTAAACCAAACCCAAACCCTAACCCTAACCATAACCCAAACCCTAACACTAACCCTAACCCTAACCATAAACCAAACCCTAACATTAACACTAACCCTAACCGTAACCCTAAACCTAACCCAAATCCCAACCCTAAACCTAACCGAAAACCTAACCCTAACCCTAACCTTAACCCTAACCCTAAACCAAACTCTAACCCTAAACCTAACCCTAACTCAAACCCTAACGATAAATCTACCCTAACCGTAACATAAACCAAAAACCTAACCCTAACCCTAACCCTAACCCAAACCCTAACCCTAACCCAAACCCTAACCCTGAACCTAACCCAAACCCTAACCTTAACCCTAACCTTAACCTTAACCATATCCCTAACCCTTACCCAAACCAAATCCTAACCCTAACCCTAACCCTAACAATATCCCTAACCCAAACGAAACCCTAACCGTAACCCTATCCCTAAACCTAACCTTAAACCTAACCCTAACCCAAACCCAAACCCTAACCCTAAACTTAACCATAACCCTAACCCAAACACTAAATCTAAACCTAAACCTAATCCTAACCAAAACACGAACCCTAACCATAACCCTAAACCAAACCTTAAACCTAACGTTAAACCTAACCCTAACCCAAACCCTAAACCTAAACCTAACACTAGACCTAACCCAAATCCTAATCCTAAATCTAACCCAAACCCTAACCCTAACACTAACCCTAAACCTAACCCTAACAAAACCCTAACCCTAGCCCTAACCCAAACCCTAACACAATCACAAACCGTAACCCTAACCCTAACCCTAACCCAAAATCTAACCCTAACCCAAAACCTAACACTAACCCTAACGCTAACCCTAAACCAAACCCAAACCCTAACACTAACACTAACCCTAACTATAAAGCTAAGCCTTATCCTAACCCTAACCCTAACTCTAACCCTAAACCTAACCTAAAACCTAAACTTAAACCTAACCCTAAACCAAACCCTAACCCTAACCCTAACCCTAACCCTAAACCTAAACCTAACCAAAACCCTAACCCTAACCCTAACCTTAAACCTAAACCATACACTAACCCTAATCCTAACCTAACCCTAACCCAAACCCTAAACCTAACCCAAACCCTAACCCTAAACCTAACCCTTTCCCAAACCCTAACCCTAAACCTAAACCTAACCCTAACCCAAACACTAACCCTAACCCTAACCCTAAACCAAACCCTAACCTTACACCAAACCCTAACCCAAACCGAAACGTTAAACCTAACTCTAACCCTAACATAAACCAAACACCTAAACTAACCCTCTACCTTAGCCTAAAGGTAACCCAGACCCTAACCTTAAGCCTAAGCCATACCCTAACTCTAACACTAACCCTCACCCAAACCCCAACCCTCACCCTCATCCAAACAGAAACCCTAACCCTAACCCTAACCCTAACCGAAACCAAACCCTAACCCTAAGCCATACCCAAACACTAACCGGAACGCGAACCCAAAACCTAACCTTAACCCTAACCCAAATCCTAAACCGAACCCTCACCCGAACCCTAACACTACCACTAACCCTAACCATAAACCAAACCAAAACCCCAACCTCAAACCTAACCCAAACACTAACCCTAACCCTAAGCCTAGCCCTAACCCTAACACTAACACAATCACAAACCCTAACCCTAACCCTAACCGAAAACCTAACCCTAACCCAAAACCTAACACTAACCCTAACGCTAACCCTAAACCAAACCGAAACCCTAACACTAACACTAACCCTAACTATAAACCTAACCCTAATCCTAACCCTAACCCTAACCCTCTCTAACAATAACCCTAACCTAAAACCTAACCTTAAACCTAACCCTAAACCAAACCCTAACCCTAACCCTAAACTTAAACTTAATCCAAACACTAACCCTAATCCTAACCTAACCCTAACCCAAACCCTAAACCTAACCCAAACCCTAACCCTAACCCTAACCCAACCCCTAACCCTAACCCTAACCCTAACAAAAACCAAACCCTAAACCTAACAATATCCCTAAACCTAACCCAAAACCAAACCCTAACCCAAACCCTAACCTAATCCTAACCCTAACACTAACATTAACCCAAAACAAACCCTAACCATAAACCTAACCCTACACCTAACCCAAACCCAAACCCTAACCTAAACCTAACCCTAACACTAACATTAACCCAAAGCAAACCCTAACCATAAACGTAACCATACACCTCACCCAAAACCAAACCCTAACCTAACCCTAACCCTAACCCTCACCCAACCCCTAACCCTAACCCTAAAGCTAAATCTAACCATAAATCAAAACCAAACCCTAACCCAAACCCTAACCGTAACCCTAACCTTAACCATAACCCTAACCCTGACCCTAACCCTAACCCAAACCAAACCCTAACCCTAATCCTAACCTTAACCCTATCCCATACACTAACCCTAATCCTAACCCTAACACTAACCCAAACCATAAACCTAACCCAAAACCTAACCCCAACCCTAACACTAAACCTACCCCTTTCCGAAACCCTAACCCTAACCCTAAACCTAACCCAAACCCAAACTCTAACCCACACCCTAACCCTAACCCACACCCTAACCCTAACCCTAACACTAACACTAACCCTAACCCAAACCAAATCCTAACCCTAACCCAAACCCTACCCCCAACCCAAACCCTAACCCTAACCCTAATCCTAACCCTGACCCTAACCCTAACCCAAAACAAACCCTAACCCTAAACCTAAGCCTGACACTAACCCTAACTCAAACCCTAACCCTAACTCTAACCCTAACCCAAACCCAAAGCCTAACCATAAACTTAACCGTAACCCTAACCCAAACACTAAACCTAAACCTAAACCTAACCCTAACCAAAACACGAACCCTAACCATAACCCTAAACCAAACCATAACCCTAACCTTAAACCTAACCATAACCCAAACCCAAACCCTAAACCTAACACTATACCTAACCCAAATCCTAACCCTAAACCTAACCCAAACCAAACCCTAACCATAACCCTAACCCTAACACTAACCCTAACCCATACCCAAACCCTAACACTAAACCTAACCCTAACCCAAAGCCTAACCCTAACCCTAACACTGACACTAACCCTAACCCAAACCAAACCCGAACCCTAACCCTAACCCTAATGCAAAGCCTAACCCTAACCCTAACCCTAAACCAAACCCTAACCCTAGCCCTAACCCTAACTCTAACACAATCACAAACCCTAACCCTTACCCAAAACCTTACCCAAAACCTAACCCTAACCCTAAACCTAACACTAACCCTAACGCTAACCCTAAACCAAACCCAAACCCTAACACTAACACTAACCCTAACTATAAACCTAATCCTAATCCTAACCCTAACCCTAACCCTAACCCTAACTCTAACCCTAACCCTAACCTAAAACCTAACCTTAAACCTAACCCTAAACCAAACCCTAACCCTAACCCTAACCCTAACCCAAACCAAACCCTAACCCTAACCCAAACCCAAACACTAACCCGAAACCGAAACCGAACCTTTACCCTAACATAAACCTAACCCAAACACTTACCCTAACCCTAAACCTAACCCTATCCCAAACCCTAATCCTAACACTAACCCTAACCCTAACAGAAACTCTAACCCTAACTAGAACCCAAACCGTAACCTTAACCCTAACCCTAACGCTAATCCTAACACTAAACCTAAATCTAAAGCAAACCCAAACCCTAAAGGGAACCCTAACCCTAACACCAGCCCTAACCCAAACCAAACCATAACTCAACCCCTAACCCTAACACTAACCCAAACCCTAACCCTAACACTAACCCTAACCCAAAGCAAACCCTAACCATAAACCTAACCCTACACATAACCCAAATCCAAACCCTAACCTTAACCCAAAACCTAATCCTAACCCTAAC
>CM069530.1:625000-632500 GCA_035773235.1 Eospalax fontanierii | reverse complement strand
AATCCTAAACCTAACCGTAACCCTAACCCTAACCCTAACCCAAACCCTAACCTTAAACCTAACCCTAAACCAAACCCTAAAACTAAACCTAAATCTAACCCAAACCTAATCCTTAACCGTAACCTTAATCCTAACCCTAACCCTAACCATAACCCAAGCCCTAACCCTAAACTTAACCCTAACCCTATCCTTAACACAAACCAAACCCTAACCCTAAACATAACCCTAAACATAACCCAAACCCAAACCCCAACCCAAACCCTAAACCTAACCCTAACCCAAACACTTACCCTAACCGTAAACCTAACCCTATCCCAAACCCTAATCCTAACACTAACCCTAACCCTAACAGAAACTCTAACCCTAACTAGAACCCAAACCGTAACCTTAACCCTAACCCTAACCCTAACAGTAATGCTAACCCTAAACCTAAATCTAAAGCAAACCCAAACCCTAACGGGAACCGGAACCCTAACACCAGCCCTAACCCAAACCAAAAACTAACTCACCCCCTAACCCTGACACTAACCCAAACCCTAACCCTAACCCTAACCCTAACACTAACCCTAACCCAAAGCAAACCCTAACCATAAACCTAACCCTACACATAACCCAAACCCAAACCCTAAACCTAACCCAAAACCTTACCCTAACCCTAACCAAAACACGAACCCTAAACATAACACTAAACCAAACCTTAACCCTAACCTTAAACATAACCCTAACCCAAACACTAAACCTAAACCTAACACTAAACCTAACCCAAATCCTAACCCTAACCCTAACCCAAACCCTAATCCAAACCCTAATCCTAAACCAAACCCTAACCCTAGCCCTAACCCTAACTCAAACCCAAACCCTAAACCTAATTCTAACCCTAACCCTAACCCAAACCAAACCCTTACCCTAAACCTAACCCTAACCCAAAGCCAAACCCTAACCCTAACTCTAACCCTAAACCAAAACCAAAGCCTAACCCTAAACTTAACCGTAACCCTAACCCAAACACTAAACCTAACCCTAAACCTAACCCTAACCAAAACATGAACCCTAACCATAACCCTAAACCAAACCTTAACCCTAACCTTAAACCTAACCATAACCCAAACCCTAACCCAAACCTAACACTAAACCTAACCCAAAACCTAACCCTAAACCTAACCCAAACCGTAACCCTAACACTAACCCTAACCCTAACACTAACAAAACCCTAACCCTAGCCCTAACCCTAACCCTAACACAAAACCTAACCCTAATCCAAAACCTAACACTAACCCTAACGTTAACACTAAACCAAACAAAAAACCTATCCCTAACCCAAAACCTAACGTTAAACCTAATCCTAAACCAAACCCTAACCCTAACCCTAACCCTAACCAAAACACTAACCCTAACCTTAATCCTAACCCAACCACTAACCCTAATCCTAACCCTAACCCTAACCCAAACCCTAAACCTAAACCAAAACCTAACCCTAACCCTAAACATAAACCTAGGCCATTCCCAAACCCTAACCCTAACCCTAATCCTAACCCTAACCCAAACACTACCCCTAACCTTAACCCTAACCCTAACTCAATCCTAACCCTAAACCAAACCCTAACGCAAACGCTAACGATAAACCTAACTCTAACCCTAACATAAACCAAAAACCTAAACCTGACCCTAAACGAAACCCTAACTCTAACCCTAACCCTAACCCAAACCCGAAACCTAACCCTAACCTAAACCCAAACCCTATCCCTAACCCTAACCCTAACCCTAACCCTAACCCTAACCCTAACCCAAACCAAACCCTAACCCTAACGCTAACCCTAACCCTAACCCAAACCCAAACACTAATCCGAACCCGAACTCTAACCCTAACCCTAACCCTACCCAAAACCTAAACCTAAACCTCACACAAACCCTAACACTAACACTAACCCTAACCATAAACCAAACCCAAACCCTAACCTTAAGCCTAACCCAAACACTAACCCGAACCATAACCCTAACCCTAATCCAAACCCTAACAGTAACCCAAACCCTAACCCTAAACCTAACCCTAACCCTAACCCTAACCCAAACCCTAACCCTAAACCTAAACCTAACCCAACCCTAATGCTAAACCTAACCCTAACCCTAACCCTAAACCAAACCCAAACATTAACCCTAACTCTAACCCTAACCCAAAATCAAAGCCTAAGCCTAAACTTAACCGTAACCCTAACCCAAACCCTAAACTTAACCCTAACCAAAACAGGAAACCTAACCATAACCCTAAACAAAACCTTAACCCTAATCCTAAACCTAACCATAACCCAAACACTAACCCTAACCCTAACCCTAACCCAAATCCTAACCCCAACCCAAAACCTAATACTAATCCTAACCCTAACCCAAAAACAAAACCAAACCCTAACACTAACACTAACCCTAACTCTAAACCTAACCCTAATCCTAACCATAACCCTAACTCTAATCCTAACCCTAACCCAAACCCTAACCTTAAACCTAACCCTAAACCAAACCCTAACCCTAATCCTAACTCTAGCCCAAACCTAATCCTTAACCCTAACCTTAATCCTAAGCCTAACCCTAACCCTAACCCAACCCCTAACCCTAACCCTAACCCTAACAAAAACCAAACCCTAAACCTAACAATAACTCTAAACCTAACCCAAAACCAAACCCTAACCCAAACCCTAACCTAATCCTAACCCTAACACTAACATTAACCCAAAACAAACCCTAACCATAAACCTAACCCTACACCTAACCCAAACCCAAACCCTAACCTAAACCTAACCCTAACACTAACATTAACCCAAAGCAAACCCTAACCATAAACGTAACCATACACCTCACCCAAAACCAAACCCTAACCTAACCCTAACCCTAACAATCACCCAAACCCTAACCCTAACCCTAAAGCTAAATCTAACCATAAACCAAAACCTAACCCTAACCCTAAACCTAACCCTAACTCAAACCCAAATCCTAACCCTAACCCTAACCCTAACCCAAACCCTAAACCTTACCCTAACCCTAAATCTAACCCTAACCCAAAGCCTAAGCTTAACCCTGAAACTAACACTAACCCTAACCCTAACCTCACCCTAACCCAAACCAAACCCTAACCCAAACCCTAACGCTAAACCTAACCGTAACCCTAACATAAACCCACAACCTAACACTAACCCTCACCCAAACCCTAACACTACCCCTAACACTAACCCTAAACCAAACCCAAACCCTAAGCCTAACCATAACCCAAACCCTAACACTAACCCTAACCCTAACCATAAACCAAACCCTAACATTAACACTAAACTAACCGTAACCCTAAACCTAACCCAAATCCCAACCCTAAACCTAACCGAAAACCTAACCCTAACCCTAACCTTAACCCTAACCCTAAACCAAACTCTAACCCTAAACCTAACCCTAACTCAAACCCTAACGATAAATCTACCCTAACCGTAACATAAACCAAAAACCTAACCCTAACCCTAACCCTAACCCAAACCCTAACCCTAAACCTAACACAAACCCTAACCTTAGCCCTAACCTTAACCTTAACCATAACCCTAACCCTAACCCAAACCAAATCCTAACCCTAACCCTAACCCTAACAATATCCCTAACCCAAACGAAACCCTAACCGTAATCCTAACCCTCAACCTAACCCTAAACTTAACCCTAACCCAAACCCAAAGCCTAACCCTAAACTTAACCATAACCCTAACCCAAACACTAAATCTAAACCTAAACCTAATCCTAACCAAAACACCAACCCTAAACATAATCCTAAACCAAACCTTAACCCTAACATTAAACCTAACCCTAACCCAAACCCTAAACCTAAACCTAACACTAGACCTAACCCAAATCCTAATCCTAAATCTAACCCAAACCCTAACCCTAACACTAACCCTAAACCTAACCCTAACAAAACCCTAACCCTAGCCCTAACCCAAACCCTAACACAATCACAAACCCTAACCCTAACCCAAAATCTAACCCTAACCCAAAACCTAACACTAACCCTAACGCTAACCCTAAACCAAACCCAAACCCTAACACTAACACTAACCCTAACTATAAACCTAACCCTTATCCTAACCCTAACCCTAAATCTAACCCTAACCCTAACCTAAAACCTAACCTTAAACCTAACCCTAAACCAAACCCTAACCCTAACCCTAACCGTAACCCTAACCCTAAACCTAAACCTAACCAAAACCCTAACCCTAACCCTAACCTTAAACCTAAACCATACACTAACCCTAATCCTAACCTAAACCTAACCCAAACCCTAAACCTAACCCAAACCAAACCCTAAACCTAACCCTTTCCCAAACCCTAACCCCAACCCTAAACCTAACCCTAACCCAAACACTAATCCTAACCCTAACCCTAAACCTAACCCAAATCCCAACCCTAAACCTAACCCAAAACCTAACCCTAACCCTAACCTTAACCCTAACCCTAAACCAAACTCTAACCCTAAACCTAACCCTAACTCAAACCCTAACGATAAATCTACCCTAACCGTAACATAAACCAAAAACCTAACCCTAACCCTAACCCTAACCCAAACCCTAACCCTAACCCAATCCCTAACCCTAAACCTAACCCAAACCCTAACCTTAACCCTAACCTTAACCTTAACCATAACCCTAACCCTAACCCAAACGAAATCATAACCCTAACCCTAACCCTAACAATATCCCTAACCCAAACGAAACCCTAACCGTAACCCTAACCCTAAACCAAACCCTAAACCTAACCCTATCACTAACCCAACCCCAAAGCCTAACCCTAAACTTAACCGTAACCCTAACCCAAACACTAAATCTAAACCTAAACCTAATCTTAACCAAAACACGAACCCTAACCATAACCCTAAACCAAACCTTAACCCTAACCTTAAACCTAACCCTAACCCAAACCCTAAACCTAAACCTAACACTAGACCTAACCCAAATCCTAATCCTAAATCTAACCCAAACCCTAACTCTAACACTAACCCTAAACCTAACCCTAACAAAACCCTAACCCTAGCCCTAACCCAAACCCTAACACAATCACAAACCCTAAATCTAACCCTAACCCAAAACCTAACACTAACCCTAACGCTAACCCTAAACCAAACCCAAACCCTAACACTAACACTAACCCTAACTATAAACCTAACCCTTATCCTAAACCTAACCCTAACTCTAACCCTAACCCTAACCTAAAACCTAACCTTAAACCTAACCCTAAACCAAACCCTAACCCTAACCTTAACCCTAACCCTAACCAAAACCCTAACCCTATCCCTAACCTTAAACCTAACCCAAACACTAACCCTAATCCTAACCTAACCCTAACCCAAACCTAAACCTAACCCAAACCCTAACCCTAACCCTAAACCTATCCCTAACCCAAACACTACCCCTAACCCTAACCCAAACCATAACTCTAACCCTAAGCCTAACCCAAACCCGAAACCTCAACCTAATCCAAACACAAACCCTAACCCTAACCCTAACCCTAACCCAAACCAAACCCTAACCCTAAACCAAACCCAAACCCTAACCTTAACCATAACTCAAACACTAACCCTAACCCTTACCCTAACCCTAATCCAAACCCTAACGCTAACCCAAACCATAACCCTAAAACTAACCCTAACCCTAACCCAAACCCTAACCTTAAACCTAACCCTAAACCAAACCCTAATCCTAAACCTAACTCTAACCCAAACCTAATCCTTAACCGTAACCTTAATCCTAACCCTAACCCTAACCGTAACCCAAGCACTAACTCTAAACTTAACCCTAACCCTATCCCTAACACAAACCAAACCCTAACCCTAACCATAACCCTAAACCTAACGCAAACCCAAACCCTAACCCAAACCCTACCCCTAAACCTAACCCAAACACTTACCCTAACCGTAAACCTAACCCTATCCCAAACCCGAATCCTAACCCTAACCCTATCCCTAACACAAACCAAACCCTAACCCTAACCATAACCCTAAACCTAACGGAAAACCTAACCCTAACCCAAACACTAACCCTAAACCTAACACTAAACCTAACCCAAATCCTAAACCTAACCCTAAACCAAATCCTAACCCTAACCCTCACCATAACCCAAACCCTAACCCTAGCCCTAACCCTAACCCTAACACAAACACAAACACAAACCCTAACCCTAACCCTAACGCAAAACCTAACCGTAACCCAAAACGTAACACGAACCCTAAGGGGTTAGTGACCTAACCTAGCCCTAACCCTAACCCAAACACTAACCCTAATCCTAACCTAACCCTAACCCAAACCTAAACCTAACCCAAACCCTAACCCTAACCCTAACCCTAACCCTAACCCAAACACTAACCCTAACCCTAACCCTAACCCAAACCATAACTCTAACCCTAACCCTAACCCAAACCCGAAACCTAAACCTAATCCAAACACAAACCCTAACCCTAACCCTAACCCTAACCCTAACCCTAACCCTAACCCAAACCAAACCCTAACCCTAAACCAAACCCAAACCCTAATCTTAACCATAACCCAAACACTAACCCTAACCCGTACCCTAACCCTAATCCAAACCCTAACGCTAACCCAAACCCTAAACCTAAACCTAACCCTAACCCAAACCCTAACTTAAACCTAACCCTAAACCAAACCCTAACCCTAAACCTAACTGTAACCCAAACCTAATCCTTAACCGTAACCTTAATCCTAACCCTAACCCTAACCGTAACCCAAGCCCTAACCCTAACCTTAACCCTAACCCTATCCCTAACACAAACCAAACCCTAACCCTAACCATAACCCTAAACCTAACGCAAAACCAAACCCTAACCCAAACCCTAACCCTAAACCTAACCCAAACACGTACCCTAACCGTAAACCTAACCATATCCCATACCCTAATCCTAACACTAACCCTAACCCTAACACAAACTGTAACCCTAAACCGAACCCAAACCGTAACCCTAACCCTAACCCTAACCCTAACGCTAATCCTAACCCTAAACCTAAACCTAACGCAAACCCAAACCCTAACCGGAACCCTAATCTTAACACCAGTCCTAACCCAAACCAAATCCAAACTCAACCCCTAACCTTAACACTAACCCAATCCCTAACCCTAAACCTCACGCTAACATTAACCCTAACCCAAAGCAAACCATAACTATAAAGCTAACCCTACACCTAACACAAACCCAAACACTAACCCTATCCCAAACCCTAAACCTTACCCTAAACCTATCCCTAACCAAAACACGAACACTAAACATAACCCTAAACCAAACCTTAAGCCTGAACTTAAACCTAACCCTAACCCAAACACTAACCCTAAACCTAACACTAAACCTAACCCAAATCCTAAACCTAACCCTAAACCAAACCCTAACCCTAACCCTCATCATAACCCAAACACTAACCCTAGCCCTAACCCTAACCCTACCACAAACACAAACCCAAACCCTAACGCTAAACCTAA
>CM069530.1:615000-617500 GCA_035773235.1 Eospalax fontanierii | reverse complement strand
CCTAACCCTAACCCTAACCCTAACCCTAACCCAAAACCTAACCCTAACCCTAACCCTAACCCTAACCCTAATCCTAACCCTAAACCTAAACCTAAGGCAAACCTAAACCCTAACCGTAACTCTAACCGTAACACCAGCCCTAACCCAAAACAAACCCTAACACAACCGCTAACCCGAACCCTAATCCAAACCCTAACCCTAACCCTAACCCTAATCCAAAACAAACCCTAACCATAAACCTAACACTACACCTAAACCAAACCCAAACCCTAACCCTAAGCCTAACCCTAAACCTAATTCAAACCCTAACCCTAACCCTAACCCTAAATCTAACCCTGACCCAAACCTTAACCCTACCCCAAAACCTAACCCTAAATCAAACCCAAACCCTAACCCTAACCCTAAAACAAACCCTAACCCTAACCCTAAACCTAACCCTAACCCAAACCCTAAACCTAACCCAAAACCTAACCCTAACCGTAACACTAAACCTAACCCTTTCCCAAACCCTAACCCTAACCGTAAACCTAACCCTAACCGAAACACTAACCCTAACCCTAGCCCTAACCCTAACCCAACCCCCAACCCTAAACCAAACCGTAACCCAAACCCTAATGCTAAAACTAAACCTAACCCTAACATAAACCAAAAAACTAAACCTAAGTCTAACCCTAACCCTAACACTAACCCTAACCCAAACCCTATCCCTAACCCTAACCAAACCCTAACCCTAACCCTAACCATAAACCGAACCCTAACCCTCACCCTAACATTAACCCTAACCCTTAACCTAACCCAAACCGAAACCCTAACCAAACCCTAACCTTAACCCTAACCCTAACCCTAACTCTAACCCTAAACATAAACCTAACGCAAACCCAAACACTAACCGGAACCCTAAGCCTAACCCCAGCCCTAACTCAAACCAAACCCTAACCCTAACACTAACACTAACCCTAACGTTAACCCAAACCCAAACACTAACCCGAACCCGAACCCTAAACTTCACCCTAACCCAAAACCTAACCCTAACCCTCACCCAAACCCTAACACTACCATTAACCCTAACCCTAAACCAAACTCAAACCCTAACCTTAACCCTAACCCTAAACCGAAACCTAACCCAAACCCTAATGCTAACCCTAACCCTAACCTAAACCTAACCCTAACCCTAACCCAAAACCTAACCCTAACCCTAACCCTAAACCTAACGCAAACCCAAACCCTAACCCAAACCCTAACCCTAACCCTAACCCAAACACTTACCCTAACCATGAAAATAACCCTAACCCTAACACGAAACCTAAACCTAACCCTAACCCTAACCCAACCCCTAAATCTAAACCTAACCGTAACCCTAACACAAACTCTAACCCTAACCCTAAACCAAACCCTTATCCTAAACCAAACCCTAACGCTAACCCTAACCCTAACCTTAACCCTAACCCTAACCCAAACACTAACCCTAACCCCTAACCCTAACCCTAACCCTAACCCTTATCCTAAACCAAACCCTAACGCTAACCCTAACCCTAACCTTAACCCTAACCCTAACTCAAACACTAACCCTAACCCTAAACTGAACCCTAACCCAAAACCTAACCCTAACCCTAACCCTTACCGAAAACCTAACCCTAATCCTAACACTAACCCTAAACCAAACCCTAACCCTAATCCTAACCCTAAACATAATCCTAAACCTAATGCAAACCCAAACCCTAACTGTAACCCTAACCCTAACACCAGCCCTAACCCAAACCAAACCCGAATCCAAATCTTAACCCTAACCCTAACCCAAATCCTAAACCTAACCCTAACCCTAACACTAACCCAAACCCAAACCAAACCCTAACTCTAACCCTAACCCTAACCCAAAACCAAACCCTAACACTAACCCTAACCCTAACCCACACCCTAACCCTAACCCTAACCCTAATTCAAACCCTAACCCAAACTAAACCCTAACACTAACCCTAACCCTAACCCTAACCAAAACCCTAACCCTAATGCTAACCCTAACCCTAACCCTAACCCAAATCAAACCCTAAACCTAACCCTAACCCTAACCGTAACCCAAACCCAAACCCTAACCCTAAACCTAACCCAAACCCTAACCCAAACCCTAATCTTAACTCAGACCCAAAGCTTAACCCGAAACTTAACCGTAACCCTAAACCAAACCCTCACACTAACTCTAAACCTAACCCTAACCAAAACCCTAAACCTAACCCTAACCTTAAACCAAACCTTAACCCTAACCCTAACCCTAACCCAAACCCTAACCCAAACCGTAACCCTAAGCCAAACCCAAACCCTGAACATAACCCTAACCCAAACCCAAACAGTAACCCAAACCCTAAACCTAACCCTATCCATAACATTAACCCAAACCCTCACTCTAACCCTAACCCTAACACAAACCCTAACCCTAACCCTAACCCTAACCCTAACCCTAACCCTAACCCTAACCTTAACCCTTATACTAAACCAAACCCTAACC
>CM069530.1:602500-605000 GCA_035773235.1 Eospalax fontanierii | reverse complement strand
CTAACCAAAACACGAACCGAAACCCTAACCCTAAACCAAACCCTAACCTAAACCCTAATCCTAAAGTAACTCTAACCCTAACAAACAACCAAAAACCTCACCCTAACCCTAACCCTAACCCTAACCATAAACCTAACCAAAACCCTAACCCTAACCCTAACCCTAAATCAAACCTTAACCCTAACCCTAACCCTAACCCAAACCCTAACGCAAACCCTAACCCAAAGACTAACCCTAACCTAAACCTAAACCTAAACCTAACACTAACTCTAACCCTAAACCTAAACCTAAACCTAAACCTAACCCAAACCCTAACACAAAGACTAACCCTAAACCTAACCCTAACCCTAACTCTAACCCTAAACCAAACAAACATCCTAACCCTAACCCAAACCCTAACCCTAACCTTAATTCTAACTCTAAACCTAAACATAACCCACCCCTAACCCTAACCCTAACCATAACCCTAAACCTAACGCTAATCCAAACCCTAACCCTAAACCTAACCCTAACCCAAACCCTAACCCAAACCCAAAACATAAATCTAACCCTAACCCAAACCCTAACCCTAACCCTAACCCTAACACTAACCCTAAACCTAACCCTAACCCTAACCCTAATCCAACCCCTAAGCATAACCCTAACCGTAACTCTAACACAAACTCTAACCCTAACCCTAAACCAAACCCTAACCCTAACCCTAACCCTAACCCTAACCCTAAATCTAACCCTAAATCTAACCCTGACCCAAACCTTAACCCTACCCCAAAACCTAACCCTAAATCGAACCCAAACCCTAACCCTAACCCTAAAACAAACCCTAACCCTAACCCTAAATCTAACCCTAACCCAAACCCTAAACCTAACCCTAATCCTAACCCAAACCCTAAACCTAACCCTAACCCTAACTCAAACATTAATCCTAAACCTAACCCAAACCCAAACCTAACCCTAACCTTAACACTAACTCTTACCCTAACCATCAAAATAACCCTAACCCAAACCCTAATCCTAAGCCTAACACTAACCCTAACACAAACTCTAACCCTAACCCGAACCCAAAACCTAAGCCAAACCTTAACCCTAACCCTAACCCTAAATCTAACCCTAACTCAAAACCTAACCCTAACCCTAACCCAAACCCTAACTCTAACCCTCACCCTAACCCAAACCCAAACCCTAACCCTAACCCTAACCCTAACTCAAACCCTAACCCTAAACCTAACCCTAATCCAAACCCTAACCCCAAACCGAATCCTAACCCTAAACCTAACCGTAACCCTAACCCTAACCCTAACCCAAACCCTAACCCTAACCCTAACCCTAACCCTAACCCTAACTCAAACCCTAACCCTAACCCTAACCCAAACCCTAAACCTAACCCTAACCTTAACCATAACCCTAACCCTAACCCTAACCCAGAGCAAATCCTAACCCTAACCCTACCACTAACACTATCCCTAACACAAACCAAACCCTAACCGTAACCCTAACCCTAACCCTAACGCATACCCAAACCCTAACACTAACCCTAACCCTAACCTACACCCTAACCCTAACACTAACACTAACCCAAACCAAACCAAACACTAACCGTAACCCTAAACCTAACGCTAACCCAAACCCTAACCCTAATCCTAATCCTAACCCTAACCCTAACCCAAACCAAACCCTAACCCTAACCCTAACCCTAACCCTAAACCTAACCCTAACCCAAACCCTAACCCTAACTCTAACACTAAACCAAACCCAAAGCCTAACCCTAAACTAAACCGTAACCCTTACCCAAACCCTAACCCTAACTCTAACACTAACCCTAACCGTAACCCTAACCCTAAACCAAACCCAAATCCTAACCTTAACCCAAACCCTAACCCTAACCTTAATCCAAACTCTAAACCAAAACATAACCCACCCCTAACCCTAACCCTAACCATAACCCTAAACCAAACGCTAATCCAAACCCTAACCCTAACCCTAAACCTAACCCTAATCCAAACCCTAACCCTAACACAAACCCAAAACCTAAATCTAACCCTAACCCAAACCCTAACACTAACCCTAACCCTAACACTAAACCTAAACCTAACCCTAACCATAAACCTAACCCAAACCCTAACACTAACCCTAACCCTAACACTAACCCTAAACCTAACCCTAACCCTAAATCTAACCCTAACCCAAACCCTAGACCTCACCCTAACCCTAACCCTAACCGTAACCCTAACCCATACCAAAACCCTAACACTAACCCTAACCCTAATCCACAGCCTAACCCTAAACTTAACACTAACACTAACCCTAACCCAAACCAAACCCTAACCCTAAACCTAACCCTAACCCAAACGCTAAACCTAACCCTAACCTTAACTCAAACCCTAATCCTAAACCTAACCCAAACCCAAACCTAACCCTAACCTTAACCCAAACTCTTACCATAACCATCAAAATAACCCTAACCCAAACCCTAATCCTAACCCTAACACTAACCCTAACACAA
>CM069530.1:585000-587500 GCA_035773235.1 Eospalax fontanierii | reverse complement strand
TAACCCTAACCCTAACCCAAAACAAAACCTAAACCTAAACCTAACCCAAACCCTAACCCTATCCCAAAACCTAATACTCACCCTAACCCAAACCCTAACTCGAAACCTAACCCGAACCCTAAAGCAAACCCAAACCCTAACACTATCACTAACCCTAATCCTAACCCAAAACCTAAACTAAAACGAAAACCCAACCCAAACCCCAAACCAAACCCCATACCAAACCCAAACCCTAACCCTAAACTGAACCCTAACCCTAACCCAAACCCCAAACCTAACACTAACCCTAACCCTAAACCTAAACCTAAACCTAACCCAAAACCTAACCATAAACCTATCCGAAACCAAACCCTAACCCTAACCCTAAACCTAACCCTAACCCAAACACAAACCCCTTCCCTAACCCTAAAACAAACCCTAACCCTAACCCAAACTCTAACCCTAACCCTAACAGTAACCCTAAACCAAACCCTAACCCTAACCCTAAACCTAACCCTAACCCTAACCCTAAACCTGAACCTAACGCAAACCCAAACCCTAACCCTAACCCAAAGCCTAACTTTAACCCTACCCTTAACCCTAATCCTAACCCTAAGCCTAACCCAAACGCAAATGCAAACTCTAAACCTAACCCAAAACCTAACCCTAACCCAAAACCTAAAACTAACCCTAAACCTAACCCTAAACCAAAACCAAACCAAAACCCTAACCCTAATGCTAACCCTAACCCTAACCCTAACCCTAACCCAAAACAAAACCTAAACCTAACCCTAACCCTAACCCTAACCCTATCCCAAAACCTAACGCTAACCCTAACCCAAACCCTAACTCGAACCCTAACCCGAAACCTAAAGCAAACCCAAACCCTAACACTATCACTAACCCTAATCCTAACCCAAAACCTAAACTAAAACGAAATCCTAACCCTAACCCTAAACCTAACCCTAACCCAAACCCAAACCCTAACCCTAAACTGAACCCTAACCCTAACCCAAACCCCAAACCTAACACTAACCCTAACCCTAAACCTAAACCTAAACCTAACCCTAAACCTATCCGAAACCAAACCCTAACCCTAACCCTAAACCTAACCCTAACCCAAACACAAACCCCTTCCCTAACCCTAAAACAAACCCTAACCCTAACCCAAACTCTAACCCTAACCCTAACAGTAACCCTAAACCAAACCCTAACCCAAACCCTAAACCTAACCCTAACCCTAACCCTAAACCTGAACCTAACGCAAACCCAAACCCTAACCCTAACCCAAAGCCTAACTTTAACCCTACCCTTAACCCTAATCCTAACCCTAAGCCTAACCCAAACGCAAATGCAAACTCTAAACCTAACCCAAAACCTAACCCTAACCCAAAACCTAAAACTAACCCTAAACCTAACCCTAAACCAAAACCAAACCCAAACTCTAACAATAACCCTAACCCTAACCCTAACCCACACCCTAACCCTAACCCTAACCCAAACTCTAAATCTAACCCTAAGCCTAACCCTAAACCTAACCATAAACCAAAACCTAACCCTAACCCCCACCCAAACCGTAACACTACCTCTAAACCTAACCCTAAACCAAACCCAAACCCTAAACTTAACCCTAACCCAAACACTAACCCTAACCCTAACCCTAACCCTAACCCAAACCCTAACCCTAAACCCAACCCTAACTCTAACCCTAACCCTAAACCAAACCCTAACCCTAAACCTAACTCTAAACCAAACCCTAACGCTAACCCTAATCCTAATCCTAACCCTAACCCTAACCCAAACCAAACCCTAACACTAACCCTAACGCTAAACCTAAACCTAACCCAAACCCTAACCCTAATTCTAACCCTAACCCAAACCCAAAGCCTAACCCTAAACTAAACCGTAACCCTAACCCAAACCCTAAATCTAACCCTAAACCTAACCCTAACCAAAACACGAACCAAAACCCTAACCCTAAACCAAACCCTACCCTAAACCCTAATCCTAAAATAACTCTAACCCTAACAAACAACCAAAAACCTAACCCTAACCCTAACCCTAACCCTAACCATAAACCTAACCAAAACCCTAACCCTAACCCTAACCCTAAATCAAACCTTAACCCTAACCCTAACCCTAACCCAAACCCTAACGCAAACCCTAACCCAAAGACTAACCCTAACCTAAACCTAAACCTAAACCTAACACTAACTCTAACCCTAAACCTAAACCTAAACCTAAACCTAACCCAAACCCTAACACAAAGACTAACCCTAAACCTAACCCTAACCCTAACTCTAACCCTAAACCAAACAAACATCCTAACCCTAACCCAAACCCTAACCCTAACCTTAATTCTAACTCTAAACCTAAACATAACCCACCCCTAACCCTAACCCTAACCATAACCCTAAACCTAACGCTAATCCAAACCCTAACCTTAAACCTAACCCTAACCCAAACCCTAACCCAAACCCAAAACATAAATCTAACCCTAACCCAAACCCTAACCCTAACC
>CM069530.1:567500-570000 GCA_035773235.1 Eospalax fontanierii | reverse complement strand
CCCTAACCCTAACCCTAACCCAGACCAAACCCTAACCCTATCCCTAACACTAACACTATCCATAAACCAAACCAAAACCTAACCGTAACCCTAACCCTAACCCTAACCCATACCCAAACCCTAACACTAACCCTAACCCTAACCCTAACACTAACACTAACCCTAACCAAACCAAACCCTAACCCTAACATTTACCCTAACCCTAACCTAAACGCTAACCCTAATCCTAACCCTAACCCTAACCCTAACCCTAACCTAACTCTAACCCAAACCTATTCCTTAACCGTAACCGTAATCCTAAACCTAACCCTACCCCTAACCCAAGCCCTAACCCTAACCCTAAACCTAACCCTAAACCTAACCCAAACCCAAACCCTAACCCAAACACTAACCCTAACCCTAACCCTAACCTTAACCATAACCCTAACCCTAACCCTAACCCAGAGCAAATCCTAACCCTAACCCTACCACTAACACTATCCCTAACCCAAACCAAACCCTAACCGTAACCCTAACCCTAACCCTAACGCATACCCAAACCCAAACACTAACCCTAACCCTAACCTACACCCTAACCCTAACACTAACACTAACCCAAACCTAACCAAACACTAACCGTAACCCTAAACCTAACAATAACCCAAACCCTAACACTAATCCTAATCCTAACCCTAACCCTAACCCAAACCAAACCCTAACCCTTACCCTAACCCTAACCCTAAACCTAACCCTAACCCAAACCCTAACCCTAACACTAACACTAACCCAAACCCAAAGCCTAACCCTAAACTAAACCGTAACCCTTACCCAAACCCTAACCCTAACTCTAACACTAACCCTAACCGTAACCCTAACCCTAAACCAAACCCAAATCCTAACCCTAACCCAAACCCTAACCCTAACCTTAATCCAAACTCTAAACATAAACATAACCCACCCCTAACCCTAACCCTAACCATAACACTAACCCTAAACCTAACCCTAACCCTAAACCTAACCCTAACCCAAACCCTTACCCTAACCCAAACCCAAAACCTAAATCTAACCCTAACCCAAACCCTAACACTAACCCTAACCCTAACACTAACCCTAAACCTAACCCTAACCATAAACCTAACCCAAACCCTAACACTAACCCTAACCCTAACACTAACCCTAAACCTAAACCTAACCCTAAATCTAACCCTAACCCAAACCCTAAACCTCACCCTAACCCTAACCCTAACCGTAACCCTAACCCATACCCAAACCCTAACACTAACCCTAACCCTAATCCACAGCCTAACCCTAAACTTAACACTAACACTAACCCTAACCCAAACCAAACCCTAACCCTAAAACTAACCCTAACCCAAACGCTAAACCTAACCCTAACATTAACTCAAACCCTAATCCTACACCTAACCCAAACCCAAACCTAAGCCTAACCTTAACCCAAACTCTTTTGATGCTTAGCATCAAAATAACCGTAACCCAAACCCTAATCCTAACCCTAACACTAACCCCAACACAAACTCTAACCCTAATCCCAACCCAAAACCTAAGCCAAACCCTAACCCTAACCCTAACCCTAAATCTAACCCTAAATCTAACCCTAACCCTAACCCAAACCCTAACTCTAACCCTCACACTAACCCAAACCCTAAACCTAACCCTAACCCTAACCCTAACTCAAACCCTAGCCCTAAACATAACCCTAATCCAAACCCTAACCCTAAACCAAAACCTAACCCTAAACCTACCCCTAACCCTAACCCTAACCCTAACTCAAACCCTAACCCTAACCCTAACCCAAACCCTAAACCTAACCCTAACCTTAACCATAACCCTAACCCTAACCCTAACCCAGACCAAATCCTAACCCTAACCCTAACACTAACACTATCCCTAAGCCAAACCAAACCCTAACCGTAACCCTAACCATAACCCGAACGCAGACCCAAACCCTAACACTAACCCTAACCCTAACACAGACCCTAACCCTAACCCTGACACTAACACTAACCCAAACCATACCAAACACTAACCGTAACCCTAACCCTAACCCTAACCCAAACCCTAACCCTAATCCTAATCCTAACCCTAACCCTAACATAAACCAAACCCTAACACTAACCCTAACCCTAAACCTAAACCTAACCCAAACCGTAACCCTAAATCTAACACTAACCCAAACCCAAAGCCTAACCCTAAACTAAACCGTAAGCCTAACCCAAACCCTAAATCTAACCCTAAACATAACCCTAACCAAAACACGAACAGAAACCCTAACCCTAAACCAAACCCTAACCTAAACCCTAATGCTAAAGTAACTCTAACTCTAACAAACAACCAAAAACCTAACCCTAACCCTAACCCTAACCCTAACCCTAACCCTAACCAAAACCCTAACCCTAACCCTAACCCTAAACCAAACCTTAACCCTAACCCTAACCCTTACCCAAACCCTAACGCAAACCCTAACCCAAAGACTAACCCTAACCTAACCCTAAACCTAAAC
>CM069530.1:560000-562500 GCA_035773235.1 Eospalax fontanierii | reverse complement strand
AACCCTAAACCTAACCCTAACCCAAAACCTAACCCTAACCGTAACCCTAACCGAAAACCTAACCTTAACCGTAACACTAACCCTAAACCAAACCCTAAACCTAACCCTAACCCCAACCCTAAACATAATCCTAAACCTAATGCAAACCCAAACCCTAACTGTAACCCTAACCCTAACACCATCCCTAAGCCAAACCAACCCGAACCCAAATCCTAACCGTAACCCTAACCCAAACCCTAAACCTAACCTTAACCCTAACACTAACCCAAACCCAAACCAAACCCTAACCCTAACTCTAACCTTAACCCTAACCCACACCCAAACCCTAACACTAAAACTAACCCTAACCCTAACCCTAACCCTAATCCAAACCCTAACCCAAAACAAACCCTAACACTAACCCTAACCCTAACCCTAAGCAAAACCCTAACCCTAATGCTAACCCTAACCCTAACCCTAACGCAAATCAAACCCTAAACCTAACCCTAATCCTAACCTTAACACTAACCCAAACCCTAACCCTAACTCAAACCCAAAGCCTAACCCGAAACTTAACCATAACCCTAACCCAAACCCTCACACTAACCCTAAACCTAACCGTAACCAAAATCCTAACCCTAACCCTAACCTTAAACCAAACCTTAACCCTAACCCTAACCTTAACCCAAACCCTAACCCAAATCTTAACTCTAAGCCAAACCCAAACCCTAAACATAACCCTAACCCAAACCCAAACCCTAACCTAACCCTAAACCTAACCCTATCCATAACTTTAACCCAAACCCTTACTCTAACCCTAACCCGAACACAAACCCTAAAGCTAACACTACCCCTAACCCTAACCCTAACCTTAACCCTTACCGTAAACCAAACCCTAACCCTAACCCTAACCCTAATCCTAACCCAAAACCTAAACCTAACCCTAAACCTAACACTAACCCAAACCCAAACCAAACCCTAACCCTAACCCTAACCTTACCCTAACCCACACCCAAACACTAACACTAACCCTAACCCTAACCCTAACCCTAAACATAATCCTAAAACTAATGCAAACCCAAACCCTAACTGTAACCCTAACCCTAACACCATCCCTAAGCCAAACCAAACCCGAACCGAAATCCTAACCGTAACCCTAACCCAAACCCTAAACCTAACCTTAACCCTAACACTAACCCAAACCCAAACCAAACCCTTACCCTAACCCTAACCTTAACCCTAACCCGCACCCAAACCCTAACACTAACCCTAACCCTAACCCTAACCCTAATCCAAACCCTAACCCAAAACAAACCCTAACACTAACCCTAACCCTAACCCTAAGCAAAACCCTAACCCTAATGCTAACCCTAACCCTAACCCTAACCCAAATCAAACCCTAAACCTAACCCTAATCCTAACCTTAACACTAACCCAAACCCTAACCCTAACTCAAACCCAAAGCCTAACCCGAAACTTAACCATAACCCTAACCCAAACCCTCACACTAACCCTAAACCTAACCGTAACCAAAATCCTAACCCTAACCCTAACCTTAAACCAAACCTTAAACCTAACCCTAACCCTAACGCAAACCCTAACCCAAATCCTAACTCTAAGCCAAACCCAAACCCTAAACATAACCCTAACCCAAACCCAAACCCTAACCTAACCCTAAACCTAACCCTATCCATAACTTTAACCTAAACCCTAACTCTAACCCTAACCCTAACACAAACCCTAACGCTAACACTACCCCTAACCCTAACCCTAACCTTAACCCTTACCGTAAACCAAACCCTAACCCTAACCCTAACCCTAATCCTAACCCAAACCCTAAACCTAACCCTAACCCTAACACTAACCCAAACCCAAACCAAACCCTAACCCTAAGCCTAACCTTAACCCTAACCCACACCCAAACACTAACACTAACCCTAACCCTAACCCTAACCCTAATCCAAACCCTAACCCAAACCAAACCCTAACCATAACCCTAAACCTAACCCTAACCAAAACCCTAAACCTAATGCTAACCCTAACCCTAACCCTAACCCAAACTCTAACCCTAACCCTAACACTAACCCTAAACCAAACCCTAACCCTAAATATAACCTTAACCCTAACCCTAAGCCTAAACCTAAACCTAACGCATACACAAACCCAAACCGTGACCCTAACCCTAAAACCAGCCCTAACCCAAATCAAACCCTAACCCAAACCCCAACCCCATCCGTAACCCCAACCCTAACCCTAACCCTAAACCTAACCCAAACCCAAACCCTAACACTAACCCTAACCCTAACCAAAACCAAACCCTAACCCTAATCCTAACCCTAATCCTAACCCTAACCCTAACCCTAACACTAACCCTCACCCTAACACACATCCTAACCCTAACCCTAAGCCTAACATTAACCCTAACCCAAACCAAACCCTAACACTAACTCTAACCCCAACCCTAACCCAAACGATAACCCTAATCCTAAACCTAACCCTAACCCTAACCCTACTACTAACC
>CM069530.1:522500-532500 GCA_035773235.1 Eospalax fontanierii | reverse complement strand
CTAACCCTAACTATAAAACTAACCCTAATCCTAACCCTAACCCTTACTCTAACCCTAACCCTAACAAAAACCCTAACTTTAAAACTCACCGTAAACCAAACCCTAAGCCTAACCCTAACCCTAACCCTAACCAAAACCCTAACCCTAACCCTAACCCTAACCCTAAACCTAAACCAAACAGAAACCCTAACCCTAACCCAAACCCTAACCCTAAACCTAAACGAAACCAAAACCCTAACACTAACACTAACCGTAACTATAAACCTAACCCTAATCCTAACCCTAACCCTAACCCTAACTCTAACCCTAACCCTAACCTAAAACCTAACCTTAAACCTAACCCTAAACCAAACCCTAACCCTAACCCTAACCCTAAACCTAACCAAAACCCTAACCCTAACCCTTACCTTAAACCTAATCCAAACACTAACCCTAATCCTAACCTAACCCTAAGCCAAACCCTAAACCTAACCTAAACCCTAACCCTAAACCTAACCCTTTCCCAAACCCTAACCCTAACCCTAAACTTAACCCTAACCCAAACACTAACCCTAACCCTAACCCTAAACCAAACCCTAACCTTAAACCAAACCCTAACAAAAACCCTAACGCTAAACCTAACTCTAAACCTAACATAAATCAAACACCTAAACCTAAACCTAACCCTAACCCTAACCCTAACCCTAATCCAAACCCTAACCCTAAGCCTAACCCAAACCCTAACTCTAACCCTAACCCTCACCCAAACCCGAAACCTAACCCTAATCCAAACACAAACCCTAACCCTAACCCTAACCCTAACCCAAACCAAACCCTAACCCTAACCCAAACCCAAACACTAACCCGAACCCGAACTCTAACCTTAATCATAACCCAAATCCTAACCCTAACACTCACCCGAACCCTAACACTACCACTAACCCTAACCCTAAACCAAACCCAAACCCTAACCTTAACCCTAACCCAAAAACTAACACTAACCCTAACCCTAACCCTAAACCAAAACCTAACCCTAACCCAAACCCTAAACCTAAAACTAACTCTAACCCTAACCCTAACCCTAACCCAAACCCTAACCCTAAACCTAAACGTAACCCAAACTCTAATGCTAAACCTAACCCTAACCTTAACCCTAACCCTAATGCAAAACCTAACACTAACCCTAACCTAACCCTAAACCAAACCCAAACCCTAACACTAACACTAACCCTAACACTAAACCTAACCCTAATCCTAACCCTTACCGTAATCCTAACCCTAACCCTAACCGTAACCCAAGCCCTAAACCTACACTTAACCCTAACCCTATACCTAACACAAACCAAACCCTAACCCTAACCATTACCCTAAACCTAACCCAAACCCAAACCCTAACACAAACCCTAAACCTAACCCTAACCCAAACACTTACCCTAACCCTAAACCTAACCCTATCCCAAACCTTAATCCTAACCCTAACCCTAACCCTAATGTTAACTCTAACCCTAACCAAAACCGAAACCGTAACCCTAACCCTAACCCTAACCCTAACGATTATCCTAATCCTAAACCTAAATCTAACGCAAACCCAAACCCTAACCGGAACCCTAACCCTAACACCAGCCCTAACCCAAACCAAACCCTAACTCAACACCTAACCCTAACACTAACCCAAACCCTAACCCTAACCCTAACCCTAACCCTAACCCTAATCCTAACCGTAACCCTAACCCTAACCCAAACCAAACCCTAACCCTATACCTAACCCTAACCCTAACACTAAACCTAACCCTAACGAAAACACGAACCCTACACATAACCCTAAACCAAACCTTAACCCTAAACTTAAACCTAAACCTAACCCAAAAACTAACCCTAAACCTAACACTAAACCTAACCCACATCCTAACCCTAACCCTAAACCAAACCCTAACCCTAACCATAACCATAACCCAAACCCTAACCCTAGCCCTAACCCTAACCCTAACACAAACACAAACCCTAAACCTAACCCTAACCCTAACCATAACCATAACCCAAACCCTAACCCTATCCCTAACCCTAACCCTAACACAAACACAAACCCAAACACTAACCATAATCCTAACTCTAACCCATACACTAACCCTAATCCTAACCCTAACCCTAACCCAAACCCTAAACCTAACCCAAAACCTAACCCTAACACTAACACTACACCTAACGCTTTCCCAAACCCTAACCCTAACACTAACCCTAACCCTAACAATAACCCTAACCCAAACCCTAACCCTAACCCAAACCCTAACCCTAAACCTAAAAAAAAGCCTAACCCTAACCCTAACCTTAACCATAACCCTAACCCTAACCCTAACCCAAACCAAACCCTAACCCTAAACCTAAGCCTTACACTATCCCTAAGCCAAAACAAACCCGAACCGTAACCCTAACCCTAACCCTAACCCAAAACCAAACCCTAACACTAACCATAACCCTAACCCACACCCTAACCCTAACCCTAACACTAACACTAACCCTAACCCAAACCAAAACCTAACCCTAAACCTAACCCTAACCCAAACCCTAACGCTAACCCTAATCCTAACCCTAACCCTAACCCTAACCCAAACCAAACCCTAAGCCTAAACCTAACCCTAACTCTAACCCTAACCCAAACCCAAAGCCTAACCCTAAACTTAACCGTAACCCTAACCCAAACACTAAACCTAAACCTAAACCTAACCCTAACCAAAACACGAACCCTAACCATAACCCTAAACCAAACCTTAACCCTAACCTTAAACCTAACCACAACCCAAACTCTAACCCTAAATCTAACACTATACCTAACCCAAATCCTAACCCTAAACCTAACCCAAACCCTAAACCTAAGACTAACCCTAACCCTAATCCTAACAAAACCCTAACCCTAGCCCTAACATTAACGCTAACACAATCGCAAACCCTAACCCTAACCCTAACCCTAACTCTAATTTAACCCTAGACCTAACCCTAACCCTAACACAAACACAAACCCAAACCCTAACCCTAACCCTAACCCAAAACCTAACCCTAACCCAAAACCTAACCCTAACCCTAACCCAAACCCTAACCTTAAACCTAACCGTATAACAAACCCTAACCCTAACACTAACCCTAACCCTAAACAAAACCCTAACCCTAACCCTAACCTTAATCCTAACCCATGCACTAACCCTAATCCTAACCCTAACCCTAACTCTAACCCAATCCCTAAACCTAACCCAAAACCTAACCCTAACCCTAACACTAAACCTAACCCTTTCCCAAACCCTAACCCTAACCCTAACCCTAACCCTAACCCTAACCCTAACCCAAACCCTAACCCTAAACCAAACCCTAACCCAAACCCTAATGCTAAAACTAAACCTAACCCTATCCCTAACCCTAACCCTACACCCTAACCCTAACCCTAAACCTAACCCAAACCCTAACCCTAACGCTAACCTTAACCATAACGCATACCCTAACCCTAACCCACACCCTAACCCTAACCCTAACACTAACACTAACCCTAACCCAAACCAAACCCTAACCCTAACCCTAACCCAAACCCTAATCCTAACCCTAATCCTAACCCTAACCCTAACCCTAACCCAACCCAAACCCTAACCCTAACCCTAACCCTAAACCTAACCCAAACCCTCACCCTAACTCTAACACTAACCCAAACCCAAAGCCTAACCCTAAACTAAACCATTACCCTAACCCAAACCCAAAACCTAACCCTAAACCTAACTCTAACCAAAACAGGAACCCAAACCCTAACCCAAAACCAAACCATAACCCAAACCCTAACGCTAAACCAACTCTAACCCTAACATAAACCAAAAACCTAACCCTAACACTAACACAATCACAAACACAAACCCTAACCCTAGACCTAACCCTAACCCTAACTCAAACACAAACACAAACCCTAACCCTAACCCTAACCCAAAACCTAACGCTAACCCAAAACCTAACACTAACCCTAACCCTAACCCTAACCCTAAACCAAACAAAAAACGCTAACACTAACACTAACCCTAACTATAAAACTAACCCTAATCCTAACCCTAACCCTTACTCTAACCCTAACCCTAACAAAAACCCTAACTTTAAAACTCACCGTAAACCAAACCCTAAGCCTAACCCTAACCCTAACCCTAACCAAAACCCTAACCCAAACCCTAACCCTAAACCTAAACGAAACCAAAACCCTAACACTAACACTAACCCTAAGTATAAACCTAACCCTAATCCTAAGCCTAACCCTAACCCTAACTCTAACCCTAACCCTAACCTAAAACCTAACCTTAAACCTAACCCTAAACCAAACCCTAACCCTAACCCTAACCCTAACCCTAAACCTAACCAAAACCCTAACCCTAACCCTAACCCTAACCCAAACCCTAACATTAAACCTAACCGTATAACAAACCCTAACCCTAACCCTAACCCTAACCCTAAACAAAACCCTAACCCTAACCCTAACCTTAATCCTAACCCATGCACTAACCCTAATCCTAACCCTAACCCTAACTCTAACCCAATCCCTAAACCTAACCCAAAACCTAACCCTAACCCTAACACTAAACCTAACCCTTTCCCAAACCCTAACCCTAACCCTAACCCTAACCCTAACCCTAACCCTAACCCAAACCCTAACCCTAAACCAAACCCTAACCCAAACCCTAATGCTAAAACTAAACCTAACCCTCTCCCTAACCCTAACCCTAACCCTAACCCTAACCCTAAACCTAACCCAAACCCTAACCCTAACGCTAACCTTAACCATAACCCATACCCTAACCCTAACCCACACCCTAACCCTAACCCTAACACTAACACTAACCCTAACCCAAACCAAACCCTAACCCTAACCCTAACCCAAACCCTAATCCTAACCCTAATCCTAACCCTAACCCTAACCCTAACCCAAACCAAACCCTAACCCTAACCCTAACCCTAAACCTAACCCAAACCCTCACCCTAACTCTAACTCTAACCCAAAACCAAACCCTAACACTAACCATAACCCTAACCCACACCCTAACCCTAACCCTAACACTAACACTAACCCTAACCCAAACCAAAACCTAACCCTAAACCTAACCCTAACCCAAACCCTAACCCTAACCCTAATCCTAACCCTAACCCTAACCCTAACCCAAACCAAACCCTAAGCCTAAACCTAACCCTAACTCTAACCCTAACCCAAACCCAAAGCCTAACCCTAAACTTAACCGTAACCTAACCCAAACACTAAACCTAAACCTAAACCTAACCCTAACCAAAACACGAACCCTAACCATAACCCTAAACCAAACCTTAACCCTAACCTTAAACCTAACCACAACCCAAACTCTAACCCTAAATCTAACACTATACCTAACCCAAATCCTAACCCTAAACCTAACCCAAACCCTAAACCTAACACTAACCCTAACCCTAACCCTAACAAAACCCTAACCCTAGCCCTAACCCTAACGCTAACACAATCGCAAACCCTAACCCTAACACTAACCCTAACCCTAATTTAACCCTAGACCTAACCCTAACCCTAAAACAAACACAAACCCAAACCCTAACCCTAACCCTAACCCAAAACCTAACCCTAACCCAAAACCTAACCCTAACCCTAACCCAAACCCTAACCTTAAACCTAACCGTATAACAAACCCTAACCCTAACCCTAACCCTAACCCTAAACAAAACCCTAACCCTAACCCTAACCTTAATCCTAACCCATGCACTAACCCTAATCCTAACCCTAACCCTAAATCTAACCCAATCCCTAAACCTAACCCAAAACCTAACCCTAACCCTAACACTAAACCTAACCCTTTCCCAAACCCTAAACCTAACCCTAACCCTAACCCTAACCCTAACCCTAACCCAAACCCTAACCCTAAACCAAACCCTAACCCAAACCCTAATGCTAAAACTAAACCTAACCCTATCCCTAACCCTAACCCTAACCCTAACCCTAACCCTAAACCTAACCCAAACCCAAACCCTAACGCTAACCTTAACCATAACCCATACCCTAACCCTAACCCACACCCTAACCCTAACCCTAACACTAACACTAACGCTAACCCAAACCAAACCCTAACCCTAACCCTAACCCAAACCCTAATCCTAACCCTAATCCTAACCCTAACCCTAACCCTAACCCAACCCAAACCCTAACCCTAACCCTAACCCTAAACCTAACCCAAACCCTCACCCTAACTCTAACACTAACCCAAACCCAAAGCCTAACCCTAAACTAAACCATAACCCTAACCCAAACCCAAAACCTAACCCTAAACCTAACTCTAACCAAAACAGGAACCCAAACCCTAACCCAAAACCAAACCATAACCCAAACCCTAACGCTAAACCAACTCTAACCCTAACATAAACCAAAAACCTAACCCTAACCCTAACACAATCACAAACACAAACCCTAACCCTAGACCTAACCCTAACCCTAACTCAAACACAAACACAAACCCTAACCCTAACCCTAACCCAAAACCTAACGCTAACCCAAAACCTAACACTTACCCTAACCCTAACCCTAACCCTAAACCAAACAAAAAACCCTAACACTAACACTAACCCTAACTATAAAACTAACCCTAATCCTAACCCTAACCCTTTCTCTAACCCTAACCCTAACAAAAACCCTAACTTTAAAACTCACCGTAAACCAAACCCTAAGCCTAACCCTAAACCTAACCCTAACCAAAACCCTAACCCTAACCCTAACCCTAACCCCAAACCTAAACCAAACAGAAACCCTAACCCTAACCCAAACCCTAACCCTAAACCTAAACGAAACCAAAACCCTAACACTAACACTAACCCTAACTATAAACCTAACCCTAATCCTAACCCTAACCCTAACCCTAACTCTAACCCTAACCCTAACCTAAAACCTAACCTTAAACCTAACCCTAAACCAAACCCTAACCCTAACCCTAACCCTAACCCTAAACCTAACCAAAACCCTAACCCTAACCCTTACCTTAAACCTAATCCAAACACTAACCCTAATCCTAACGTAACCCTAAGCCAAACCCTAAACCTAAACTAAACCCTAACCCTAAACCTAACCCTTTCCCAAACCCTAACCCTAACCCTAAACCTAACCCTAACCCCAACACTAACCCTAACCCTAACCCTAAACCAAACCCTAACCTTAAACCAAACCCTAACCCAAACCCTAACGCTAAACCTAACTCTAAACCTAACATAAATCAAACACCTAAACCTAAACCTAACCCTAACCCTAACCCTAACCCTAACCCAAACCCTAACCCTAAGCCTAACCCAAACCCTAACTCTAACCCTAACCCTCACCCAAACCCGAAACCTAACCCTAATCCAAACACAAACCCTAACCCTAACCCTAACCCTAACCCAAACCAAACCCTAACCCTAACCGAAACCCAAACACTAACCCGAACCCGAACTCTAACCTTAATCATAACCCAAATCCTAACCCTAACACTCACCCGAACCCTAACACTACCACTAACCCTAACCCTAAACCAAACCCAAACCCTAACCTTAACCCTAACCCAAAAACTAACACTAACCCTAACCCTAACCCTAAACCAAAACCTAACCCTAACCCAAACCCTAAACCTAAAACTAACTCTAACCCTAACCCTAACCCTAACCCAAACCCTAACCCTAAACCTAAACGTAACCCAAACTCTAATGCTAAACCTAACCCTAAACTTAACCCTAACCCTAACCCAAAACCTAACACTAACCCTAACCTAACCCTAAACCAAACCCAAACCCTAACACTAACACTAACCCTAACACTAAACCTAACCCTAATCCTAACCCTTACCGTAATCCTAACCCTAACCCTAACCGTAACCCAAGCCCTAACCCTACACTTCACCCTAACCCTATACCTAACACAAACCAAACCCTAACCCTAACCATTACCCTAAACCTAACCCAAACCCAAACCCTAACACAAACCCTAAACCTAACCCTAACCCAAACACTTACCCTAACCCTAAACCTAACTCTATCCCAAACCTTAATCCTAACCCTAACCCTAACCCTAATGTTAACTCTAACCCTAACCAAAACCGAAACCGTAACCCTAACCCTAACCCTAACCCTAACGATTATCCTAATCCTAAACCTAAATCTAACGCAAACCCAAACCCTAACTGGAACCCTAACCCTAACACCAGCCCTAACCCAAACCAAACCCTAACTCAACACCTAACCCTAACACTAACCCAAACCCTAACCCTAACCCTAACCCTAACCCTAACCCTAATCCTAACCCTAACCCTAACCCTAACCCAAACCAAACCCTAACCCTATACCTAACCCTAACCCTAACACTAAACCTAACCCTAACGAAAACACGAACCCTACACATAACCCTAAACCAAACCTTAACCCTAAACTTAAACCTAACCCTAACCCAAAAACTAACCCTAAACCTAACACTAAACCTAACCCACATCCTAACCCTAACCCTAAACCAAACCCTAACCCTAACCATAACCATAACCCAAACCCTAACCCTAGCCCTAACCCTAACCCTAACACAAACACAAACCCTAAACCTAACCCTAACCGTAACCATAACCATAACCCAAACCCTAACCCTATCCCTAACCCTAAACCTAACACAAACACAAACCCAAACACTAACCATAATCCTAACTCTAACCCATACACTAACCCTAATCCTAACCCTAACCCTAACCCAAACCCTAAACCTAACCCAAAACCTAACCCTAACCCTAACACTACACCTAACCCTTTCCCAAACCCTAACCCTAACACTAACCCTAACCCTAACAATAACCCTAACCCAAACCCTAACCCTAACCCAAACCCTAACCCTAAACCTAAAAAAAAGCCTAACCCTAACCCTAACCTTAACCATAACCCTAACCCTAACCCTAACCCAAACCAAACCCTAACCCTAAACCTAAGCCTAACACTATCCCTAAGCCAAAACAAACCCGAACCGTAACCCTAACCCTAACCCTAACCCAAAACCAAACCCTAACACTAACCATAACCCTAACCCACACCCTAACCCTAACCCTAACACTAACACTAACCCTAACCCAAACCAAAACCTAACCCTAAACCTAACCCAAAACCTAACCCTAACCCAAAACCTAACACTAACCCTAACCCTAACCCTAACCCTAAACCAAACCCAAAACCTAACACTAACACTAACCCTAACTATAAAACTAACCCTAATCCTAACCCTAACCCTAACTCTAACCCTAACCCTAACCCAAACCCTAACTTTAAACCTAACCGTAAACCAAACCCAAACCCTAACCCTAACCCTAACCCTAACCCCAACCAAAACCCTAACCCTAATCCTAACCTTAACCCTAACCCATACACTAACCCTAATCCTAACCCTAACACTAACCCAAACCATAAACCTAACCCAAAACCTAACCCAAACCCTAACACTAAACCTAACCCTTTCCGAAACCCTAACCCTAACCCTAAACCTAACCCTAACCGAAACAATAACCTGAACCCTAACCCTAACCCTAACCCAAAACCTAACCCTAAACCAAACCCTAACCCAAACCCTAATGCTAAAACTAAACCTAACCCTAACTCTAACGCTAACCCTAACCCTAACCCTAATCCTAACCATAACCATAACCCTAACCCTAACCCTAACGCTAACCCAAACCCTAACCCTAAACCTAACCCAAACCCTAACCCTAACGCTAACCCTAAACCTAACCCTAACCCAAACCCAAACTCTAACACTAACCCTAACCCTAACCCACAACCTAACCCTAACCCACACCCTAACCCCAACCCTAACACAATCACAAACCCTAACCCTAACCCTAACCCTAACGCAAAACCTACCCCTAACCCAAAACCTAACACTAACCCTAACGCTAACCCTAAACCAAACCCAAACCCTAACACTAACACTAACCCTAACTATAAACCTAACCCTAATCCTAACCCTAACCCTAAACCTAACTCTAAC
>CM069530.1:505000-507500 GCA_035773235.1 Eospalax fontanierii | reverse complement strand
TAACACTAACCCTAACCCTAAACCTAAGCCTAAACCAAACCCTAACCCTAACCCTAACCCTAACCCAAACACAAACCCTAATACTAACCCTCACCCTAACCCACATCCTAACCCTAACCCTAACCCTAACATTAACCCTAACCCAAACCAAACCCTAACACTAACCCTAACCCCAACCCTAACCCAAACGATAACCCTAATCCGAACCCTAACCCTACCCCTAACCCTAAAAGTAACACTAACCCTAACCCTAAACCTAACCCTAACCCAAAACCTAACCCTAACCCTAACCCAAACCAAACCCTAACCCTAAGCCTAACCCTAAACCTAACCCAAACCCTAAAACTAACCCTAACCAAAACCCTAACCCTAACCCTAACCCTAACCCAAAACCTAACCCTAACCCTAACACTAACCCTAAACGAAACCGTAACCCTAAACCTAACCCTAACCCTAACCCTAAACCTAAACCTAACGCAAACCCAAACCCTAACCGTAACCCTAACTGTAACATCAGCCCTAACCCAAACCAAACCCTAACCCAATCCCTAACGCTAACCCTAACCCTAAACAAACCCAAACCCTAACACTAACCCTAACCCAAAACAAACTCTAACCCTAACCCTAAACCTAACCCTAACCCAAACCCAAACCCTAACACTAACCCTAACCCTAACCCACACCCTAACCCTAATCCTAACACTAACACTAACCCTAAACCAAACCAAACCCTAACATTAAACCTAACCCTAACCCTAAGCCAAACCCTAAATCTAATCCTAACCCTAACCCTAACCGTAACCCTAACCCAAACCAAACCTTAACCCTAACACTAACCCTAACCCAAACCTAAACCCAAAATCAAACCCTAACCCTAACGCAAATTCTAACTCTAACCCTAACCCTAACCCTAACCCTAACCCAAACCCTAACCCTAACCCTGACCCTAACCCTAAAACTAACCCTAACCCTAACCCTAACCCTAAACCCTAGCACTAACACTGACCCTAACCCTAACCGTAAACCTAACCCAAACCCAAAACCTAACCCTAAACTGAAACCTAAACCTAACCAAAACCCCAACCCTAACACTTACCCTAACCCTAAACCTAACCCTAACCCAAAACCTAACCCTAACCCTAACCCAAACTCAATCGTAACCCTAACGCTAAACTTAACCCTAACCCAAACCCGAACACTAACGCTAACCCAAACCCTAAACTTACCACTAAACCTAACCCTAACCCAAACCCTAACCCTAACCCTAACACAATCACAAAACCTAACCCTCACCGTAACCCTAACCCAAAATCTAACCCTAACCCAAAACCTAACACTAACCCTAACGCTAACCCTAAACCAAACCCAAACCCTAACACTAACACTAACCCTAACTATAAACCTAACACTAATCCTAACCCTAACCCTAACTCTAACCCTAACCCTAACCTAAAACCTAACCTTAAACCTAACCCTAAACCAAACCCTAACCCTAAACCTAAACCTAACCCTAACCCTAAACCTAACCAAAACCCTAACCCTAAACCTAACCTTAAACCTAATCCAAACACTAACCCTAATCCTAACCTAACCCTAACCCAAACCCTAAACCTAACCCAAACCCTAAACCTAACCCTAACCCTTAAGCTAACCCTTTCCCAAACCCTAACCCTAACCCTAAACCTAACCCTAACCCAAACACTAACCCTAAATATAACACTAAACCAAACCCTAACCTTAAACCAAACCCTAACCCAAACCCTAACACTAAACCTAACTCTAAAACTAACATAAACCAAACACCTAAACCTAACCCTAACCCTAACCCTAACCCTAACCCAAACCCTAACCCTAAGCCTAACCCAAATCCTATCTCTAATCCTAACCCTCACCGAAACCCGAAACCTAACCCTAATCCAAACACAAACCCTAACCCTAAACCTAACCCTAACCCTAACCCAAACCAAACCCTAACCCTAACCCAAAGCCAAACACTAAACCGAACACGAACCCTAACCTTAACCCTAACCCAAATCCTAACCCTAACCCTCACCCGAACCCTAACACTACCACTAACCCTAACCCTAAACAAACCCAAACCCTAAACTTAACCCTAACCGAAACACTAACCCTAACCCTAAACCTAACCCTAATCCAAATCCTAACCATAACCCAAACCCTAACCCTAGACCTAACCCTAACCCTAACACAAACACAAAACAAAACCCTAACCCTAACCCTAACCCAAAACCTACCCTAACCCAAAACGTAACACTAACCCTAACCCTAACCCTAACCCTTAACCAAACCCAAACCATAACACTTACACTAAACCTAACTATAAAACTAACCCTAATCCTAACCATTACCCTAACCCTAACTCTAACCCTAACCCTAACCCAAACCCTAACCTTAAACCTGACCGTATACCAAACCCTAACCCTAACCCTAACCCTAACCCTAAACAAAACCCTAACCCTAACCCTAACCTTAATCCTAA